>APFE030245960.1:67487-82296 GCA_000404065.3 Pinus taeda
AGTAATATTTTTTAACTTTTCAGAATCTTAAAAATAAATATTAAAATCTATCTTAATCATGATTAAAATTACTGCCACAAAAGCTTTGCAACCTTCAAATTCTAAAACTCCTACCCATCCCAAGTGTAAAGTATGTTACTTTTCCTCGTATAAAGTATTTTCTTCGTATAAAGTATCTTCAATGAAAACTTCTAGTGTTCCCATAGAGCGTGTTTTCATGCCTTTCACATTTGCTGCAAAGTTAATTTTAATTATGAGAGTTACAAAGGTTTTGATAGCGTTTTGTATTTCTCTAAACGACATTCTAAATATTGATTTATTTGATAGTCTCTCGAGAATGTGTTTAGGTTTCCGCCTGTCTATTTTTAAGTCGCTCCGGGTCTCCGACTTACTTATCCTCATTTTCAACTCTACCTTAAACACCCAACATGAATGGCAGGTCTACTTCATCTCATATCAATCATTTCCCACTGAGAATGTGTTTAGGTTCCACCTTTCTGTTTTTAAGTACCCCCGATTGATTTATCCTCATTTTCAACTCTAGCTTCAACACCCAACATGAATCGCAGGTCTCCTTCACCTCATATAAATGTTTTAGTCTAATAATTATATTTTTTTCTCTGAAAGTTATGGAAATTCTTGTTATATTTTGGAAAAAAAATCAGAAATCTAAGTGAAAGCTATCAAAATTCATAATTTTAGGTGTCCTAGAAGTTTTTGATGGTGTCGAATTCATTTCCACCATCAAAAACATGATTCAAACACGACTTCTACAAGATTTTTGAAATTTGTTTGCTCGGATTCCGACCACTTTTGACCGTCCAGGCAATTCCTCCACCTCCGTAGACGACTCCCATATAAATCATTTCCAATTTTGTTATCTTGCAAATACTATGGAAGCCTTTTCCTTCTTTCTTTAGGGGAGGGGAAAATCATTTGGGCAAAATTAATTTAAATTATTTTCAATTTTCAATTTACCAATAACATGGAAGCATGTTTTTTTAGCTTTTGGGAAAAGGAGAATTCATTTAGCTATAACTAATTTAAATCATTTTTAATTTTATTAAGCGTCTCCCAAACATATGAAAGGAGGGGAATACATTTAAAAGTAAAGGCTTTCGGGAATAGTTAATAGGCTATTTCACTTAATAGAGTAATATGGAATAGTTACTCCATAATATGAAACTCTATGAGCTTTTCATGGAAGATGAATAAGTGCTACTTTCTATAGAGGATTTCACACTAGATGCTCAACTAAAGTTGGCAGAGGATACATTTTTGTAGAAGATGTCTAAAATTACAAGACATCAGAAACATGACCTTTGGCAGATTAGGTTAAAAGGATAACTTCAAGACAAAGCTAAATGGTACGCCTAAGAGGAGGTGTAGGAAAATTTCCCTCACCCCATTTAATAGAAAATTTTAGGTACTAGAAGCCTCACAAAATGGGGAGGTGTGATCCAAATTAGATCATTATATTATTTCTCACCCATCCTTATACTTTTAAAATGGAAAAAGTGGAAGAATCAACTCACAACGCCATTTTTACTAATGGGTCCTAGTTTGAAAAGTGGGGTCTAAAACCTTCCAAAAATAGTTTGAAGCATCAAATGATGCTTTTTGGGTGGGGGTAAAACTTTGTTACTTTAGAGTTGCACCCCATGAAGTTATTATACACATAAATACCTTTCCAACAACATAAGAATCACCTAAATCAATGCTTGTATGCAAATTTCTTTCCACCTAGAAGTCAACCTTCCTGTTTTGACCACCATAATTCAAGAGGATGTCATGTCAACCCTCGTTATTCATGGAAAATGGACTATCCATGTGATCATGATGAAGAAGATTCCAAAAGAGTAAATATTTTATCTCTAGTTAAGAGTTGAAGGACTCAAACTTAACCACTAGTAGGATATCACATCATGTTATAACTAGGCCATTAGGAGGAAAAGGAGTTCCATTCTAGTCAAGTGTTTTTTTCCATATATGAACAGAGTAGTTAAGAGTGGATAAGGAGAGAGAAAACAAAGAGGGTTTGTACACTATAGCAGCCCAGGGGCCACAAGTCTCACTTCTTTGTACTTGCATCCATTTTCCATTCAGAGAAAGAGAATAAAGCAACCTCACCTTCTAGTTAGGTTTTCTCCTGAAAGGGTTTCCTAAGTTATATCTTGTGTCAATTGTGGTTTGTGATTTTTATTTTGTTGTTCTCTATTTCTGCATATTTTATCTATTGCATGCATAAACATAACACAATAATTAACAAATCTAGAAATATAAGGGGAAATTAATCCTAGTAATGTAAATTTTGGATTTTAAACATAATAATCCATATTTATGAAGGAACGAAATGAAATATAGATATAAATAGAAACGCAGAGCTACAATGAAAACAAAATTTCAATTCATTAATAACAAAGTATTGAAAATTGTTACATGCGGAATGGAAATAAACTAGATCGGGTGATGGTAGCTTATCTCTAAGAAGAAATGTGGTGACTACATGCCTTTTCAATTGTGTTACGATGAGGTTCAAAGGATTCTTTATTATTGAGAAATAATGGAAAACCCTAAACATCCAAAAAGATAACCGTAGGAGATGAAGCACCAAAAGTTTGTGGTTGGTAAGTCAACTTCCTGGGGTCGTAACTTTGGAATACAATCTTTGTTTAATGCATACAATACCTCATTAGAAATATCTATCAAAGGAATACAAATTTCAACCACAAACCCCTATAAAATGTTTTGTATGTTTGTCCATTAAGGAAAAAAATTAAAAAAAAAACAAAAAAAAAAAAAAAAAAAACAACAACAACAACAACATTGTTTAGGACCTCAAAATAGCTCTGGAAGTTCATGACCCAAAAAATTGCCAAAAATAATAAATTGTGCTACAAAATTAAGAAAATTGAAAGAAACAATGTTGGGGGTCGAAGTGCAATAGGCGGGTGGCCACCAATATCTACTTGGATCAAACATCCCCCTTAGGAAGCAATGTTCCCCATTGCCTCTATGAGATGGGGAAACTTCTGTTGAACTTGGTCCTTGGTGAGGCACTTTCCCTGATGCAGGAGCTAGCCAACTTTGACAACATGATATAGTTGTGTCTTCTATTGGCAAGTGTTCTTAGTCTATTTCCATGATCCAAATAGTTTTGGCATGTTCCATGCAGTTTGGGTTGAGCTCTGTTGGTGTTATCTATTCTGCAATGTCTGATGTGTCTAGCAATGGTGGAAAGTATTGCAGAAGGTGGTCCACATTGAACATTAGGTGTAGCCTAGGAAATGGGGGAATGTTGAGCTTGAAGGTATTATCTCCCACAACCTTGGTGATGGTGTAAGGCCCATATAGGAGTGGTCAAGCTTCTGATGGGCTCCGACAATCTGTCCTTTCTACAAATGCAACCAAATAATGTTGCCCAACTGAAACCTATGTGGCACCCAATGTTGATCATGCAACTTCTTGTACTTGGCATTGAAATTATCCAAGATGTTGTGCACTTGCTGGCAGATGCATTGGATGCATTCAATAAACCTAGTTGCTTTATCGACCTTAGACTATACTCGTGCAGATTTTGTCTGAGTAGTCACATGAGGTATAGAAACATCAATCAAACACAATGGTTGAAATCTCAGATCCACTTGAAAGGGACTACAACCAGTGGATGTATGGAGAGTTCTATTATAACTATGATGCACATAAGGAAGGCTCTCATCCCATGTTCATGGATATTTGGAGTCATACATGCATAATATGTGCACTAACATTTTGTTGATGACTGTTGTCTAGCCATCAATCTAGAGATGGAATACAGTTGACTTAGTGAGCTTGGTGTCCAATAATGTCCACAGACATGACCGAAATGTGCTCAGGAGCCTGCTATCCCAATTTGATATAATGGTCTGTGAGATCCCAAAATGTACCAACACTTGTTCATAGAAGAGTTTGGTAGTGTCCTCTACTGTGATACTCTTCTTATAAGCTACCAATATAGCCATCTTATAAAAAAATTCAACGACCACAAATACACATTAATTACCATGCTTGGTAGAAGGAAGGTGTGACGTATAGTCCATGGAGACAGATTCCCAAGACTGACTGGGAGTAAGAAGCGGAGTGTATAGGCCTTGCTTCTTGATGGTTGGCTTGGCGATGACACAAGAAGTCTAGGACTTGATATATTTTCCAACGCTTTGTCATAGTTTTGGCCAATGTAAATACTTCTATAGTACGACCACTATTTTCTCTGCACCAAAGTGTCATGCGACCCGACTGTAGTGTGCCTCCCAAATCAACTTGGCACGCTCACTCGAAGGAACACAAAGGTGGCCCAAGTAGCATAAAAATGCATCATGGAGATTGAAATCTAGAACTTTCTTTTCATCCACTAGCATCTGGTATGTGGTGGTGAACGCAGGGTCATTTTTGTACAATTGTGCCCATCCGAAGGTGTCGTGGCCACAAGAGTTGAGAGAATTAGTCAGTGTTGCAACTGGGGGCCTATTGATGCAATTTTCAACATGATTGGTGTTGCCCTTCTTGTATTTAATGTTCAAGTGGAATTTTTGCAGATATGTAGACCACTTCTGATGTCAATTGTTCAGCAACTTCCCTTATGTTTGTATAAACTGAAGAGGTCGGTGATTTGTGTGGATGACCGTCTCCTTCCCCAAAATTGTAATGTTTCCATTGTCAGCTTGATTTCACGATAGAATACATCTCTTTATCATAGGTGGGGTATTTTTGAATTGTATCGTAAAGTGTCTCACTGTAATAGGCCACCAGATGTCATTGTTGGATGAGAATTTCACCAATAGCATAGTCGGAGGCATCTATATCAATTTCAAATGGTTGTTACAGGTCTGGTAATGTGAGTACTGGTCTAGAGCCTAGATGGTGCTTCAGTTCAAAAAATGACTTGTGTTGGGACTTATATTAGGAAAACTTTTCTTTTTCTCCACCCTTAGTAACTTGACTCAAAGGCCAGGTGATATGAGGGAATCCCAACATGAACTTCCGATAAAAATTGGCAAGGCCCAAAAATCTGTGAAGCTCTATTAAAGTGGTCAGAGCTGGCAAATCCTAAATGACTTGGAGTTATTCAGACCCACATGCACGCATTACTCATAAATGATGTATCCTAGATATTGGACCTGGCTCATGCCAAATGTGCATTTCTCCATTTTGGCACATAGTTTGTGCTGCCATAGGGTTAGAAGGACCAGTCGAATGTGTTGTAGGTGGTCTTCCAAGATGAGGAGGTCATCTAGATATACAACCATGAATGAATTGGGGAAATACTCCAAATGTCATACATTAGCCTCATAAAAGTTGCAAGAGCATTTGTCAACCCGAAAGGCATGACCAACCATTGGAAAAGGCTCTCCTTGGATTTGAAGGCGGACTTCCATACATCTGTGGGTCCTATTGGAATATGGTGATAGCCATAATTAAAATCGATCTTACTAAGATACTTGGCCCCCCTTGTGCTGGTCAATAAGGTCATCCATTTGTGGGATTGGATACCTGTTCCTGACAGTGATTTTTTTTAGTGCTTGATAATCAACACCTATCCTCCTCGTTCCATCATTCTTATGTACAAGTACAATCAGGCTCCCATAAGGTGAGGAACTTGGTTGGATGTGCCCTTTTTACAACAACTCCTGGATTTGTTGCTTGATTTCTTCATTTTCCATAATGGAGCAGCAGTATATCAACCCATTGCGTAGATGTGCTTTGGTAGTCAGATTTATTGAATGCTTTACCTAACAGTTCAAAGGTACCCTTGTGGGTGAGGAGAATATGTACCTATATTCTTCCATGATATTATCCACTTGCTTCTTCTGTGTGAGGAAACCCTTCCCCAGGGCCATGGATGTGGCCACTATCTTACCATTATTTTGAGATTGAATTAGAAAGAAAACAAATTTCCTAGTGTGGGAGATGATCTTACTGCATTGCTTAGTAGTGATCAAAAAGATAATGGTAGGTAGGGTTACCTCTGGTATCCTATATAACTTATTACCCACAGTAATAATAATAGTGTGAAGCTTGGACTCATACATAGCATGACGCTTCCACAAGTATGGTTAGGCTAATAACACATCACAAACTTCAAAAGGAGCAACTTCACAAAGTACCTCCTTTGTGAAGGGCTTGATGTTGTAGGGAAGGTGACACTACTGGCTGATGTGAAGATCTCATCCTTGATGGATCCCCCCAAAGGTGTATGGTTGCAGGTGTGGTGTGGTTAGTATGCCCAACCGCTTAACAAACTCTACTAAAATGAGGTTCTTTTGGATCTCGATGTTGACAATGAACTGCATTGGAGAACTCTTCACCCACATTTGTGAGTGGAAGAGACACTCCCCCTCTTCTAGATCTTCAAGCTCATTCATTAGGATCTTTGTGGTGGCAACGGTGGCATTGTGTTCTGCATCAGTAATATGCTTCCCCTTGTTGTTCCCCTTATTAGGTTCTGGCTTAGAATTAGAACATGCATCAGAATTTGAAGGTTTTAGCTCGGCCACCAGTGACTTCTTGGCACGACACTCATTTATGTTGTGAGTGGGGATCTTTTGGAAATCACACCACTTTCTTGTATCCTTCTTCGGCTTCGTGGTGCCATTCTTTTCTTGTAGCTTCAATGGGTTATCCTAGGCCACTCCACCTTTTTTGGTCCTTTGTTTTGTGGTTTGGCGTTATTATTGTCCTGCTTCAGATTCACAGATCCAAATTTGTGCTTCTTTTGTTTAAATTTTTGTTCAATATTGGCAACATATCGACATGTTGCACCAAATGAGTAGATGTCCAAGAACTCCATTTCTTCCTGAATGTATTTGTGCAGACAATCGCAGTACTTGAGCACCTGATGTCACTCAGAGTCTTTGGTACCCAAATTTGTGTATAGAGTATGAAAAATATTTGTGAACGCATGCACATCTTAGTCCCTTTCTTGCGATAGTATGGTCCATTGTAAATACTTTTCCTCATAGCTCCACACACGGTAATATTATTACTTGACAACATCTCAGAAATAATTCCAAGAGGGTGCGGCTATAACTAGAGAGGGATCCTCGCCACTTTTCTCACAGTACTTTTCCCACTAGTCTTTGACATGGGGGACGAAATTAAGCAGCACAAAAGTATTTTTTTCCCTATCAGAGAAACTATGGACCGAAAGATAACATTCCCATAGGTTATACCATTTATCTACAACATTTGCATCTATTTTACCTTTGAATATAGGGATTTCAAAGTTAACAAGTACCTTGAAGGGGGCAACACCTCCAAAGTGACTGTTGGATGAAGATATGTCGCTTGTGGTTACCTATTAAAGGATCTGGGCAAGTTGTCCGTCATCTCATTACTTTGTCACTCAAGGCTTCTTTGAGCAATAGTTTGATAGGATCTCTTGCTCCCTCACCTTTCTTTTTTTCCACCATGGGAGGTCATTGGTGTCGGTGGGGATGGTCTTGCAAAGGCTCAACGAGTTCAAGTCCCAACTCCTTATACCCCGACTTCGTTGGGGACATGCATATAAAAATAGAGAAAGAGAAGACCGCTTAGATACCGCTGATCTGTATTTAGGAAGGAATGAAATGAAATACATATATAAACAAAACAAAAAAAGCTACAATGAAAACAAGACTTCAATTCATTAATAACAAAGTACTGAAAATTGTTATGTGCAGAATGGACATAAACTAGTTAGGGCAATAGTAGCTTATCTCTAACAAGAGATGTGGCGGCTACATGCCTTCTGAACTGTGTTACAATGAGTCTCAGAGGCTTATTTATTATTTATAAAAAATGAAAAAAACCTAAACATCCAAAAACCTAACCCTAGGAGATGAAGTGCCAAAAGTCTTTGGGCTCTATTGGGGTAAATTGGTACATCGACTTCTCAGGGTCATAACTTTGGCATACAATCTTCATTTGAGGTGCATGATATGTCGTTAGGGCCTCAAAACAACTCCAAAAGTTTCATACCTGAAAAGTTGCCAAAAATAGTAAATTATGCTATAATTAAGGAAACTAAAAGAAACAATGGTGGGGGTCCAAGTGGAATAGGTAGGTGGCCATCAATATCCACTTAGATCACATAATTTTATTAGATATGTTGTGAGAAACTGTCACATAAAATATCCATGACAGTTTATGGAATCAATATTATTGGGTTTTACTCGATGGTTTAGGTTGTCAATACTATCAATTTATCAAAAAGTATAATTATTTGTTTTGTAGTTTAGAATTATCTATGAAAAATCATCAATAAACTAAATTTGATACAATTAAATGTTTCAAAATTCTTAATCTTTGAAAAGAGACTAAACTAAATCAAAGGAGATTATAAGGTTATAATCATACTATTAGGTTGTATCTAATTGTTTCCTTTTGGAGATAAACTATGCTAAAAAATTTGAAACTTCCAATTGTTATGAACACTCCACCCATAATTAGGGATGAATAAAGTTAAAACAATAACATATAGTGTGTTTGGGTGGATATTTATAGGGTGAAAATTAACAATAATAAGAGTGTTCATGTGGATATTTATAAAGTAAAAATTAAGATTAACAATTGTGGAAAATAATTGCAACACATTATAAAAATGGTTGAAATACTAGAAGAGCTTTTGAAAGTAAACACTAGTTAATGCTAATGTTAAAAATAAAATATCCATAAAAAGAGAATTAAAGTAAATGAATTTGAAGAAATATGAATATTTGAGTTTGTATTTCAAGGGAAAAAAGAAGAAGCTAAAATACAAGAGAGGGTGAAAAGGGTAAAAGGACCATTATGCAGACGTAATCTTACTCATTGAATAAGCATGATATACCTCTACAAGCATGAAACTTAATATGTGCAATTATTTCCATGTCGACATTTGCTAGCTTCATTAGTGCAAAAACATAGAACCCTGGGAAGTATCTTTACTATGCACATGTATTTTCATCTAATTTTTATTGTGGTGCACATCCCCACCTTGATATCACTCATAGTGGTTGAGATCATAGTACCTCATGTATCATTTCAATGGTTGGAGTAAAATTCAAGTAATTCCGAGGGTGTCTCCCTTATTCTTGAAAAAAGGTAGAGAACATAAGTAACATACCATTACATTTAGTTACAACACAAAATCTAAATCCCAAACCATGGCTTAAGGGATTTTTTTCACATGGCTTCCTAGAAGACCCTAATTAGAAACCCAATACCATGAAAAAGGTTCGCATACCACCATAGTAAAATGTGCACAATGGACTATCATTGTCTCTATCTATAAATGGTATCTAAAAGTGCAACAACTTACACTTAATTAAATTCACCTCTAACTTAAAAATTATATAGGGATCATCACTACGTAATGAAAAATCTAATAATCCGTACATAATGATATCCAAATAACATGTCCATCTCTTCTACAATGATTCCCCACTATATATTGGATGCCCTCCCCCTTAAAACATATCACATTTTATTCAATATTTCCCCCCACCCCATGGGGGTGGGGGTGGGGGTGGGGATGGAGGGAAATATTGGACCACTTATCCTCAAAATTATGTTTTATCAAATATTTCCACCTAACCCCCACCCTTAAATATTTTTTGATGGTTAGGATGGGGGAAATATTGGATACAATATAATATGTTTTGAGGCTGAGAGTATCCAATACTACCAACCCTCAAAATATATTATGTTTTATCAAATATTTCCCCTCATCCCATCTTGATAATATGATTAGAGGGTGAACGTATCTAGTATTTCACTTGACCCCCACCTTCATGAGGGTATCTAATATTTTTGAACCCCCGCCTTCATAAGAGTATCCAAAAAATATTGGATAATGCATATTGAAGGTGAGGAGGAGGGTGCGGGTTGGAAAAAATATTGGATAAAGCATAATATGTCTTAAGGGTGAAGGTGAGGTGAGAAGAAATATTAGATAAAACTTAATTTGAGAGTGAGGGTGAGGGGATTTGAGGTTGAAAGTGAAATGGGGGCACATGTGAAGGGAAATATTGGATAAAACATAATGTATGTGGGGGAGGCAGAAATATTGAATAAAATATAACAAGCATATATCCATCTTAGTTCAGATCTACCAAGTGCCAAGAGCGGTCCAATATCTTTAGGCGAAAACCTTTTTTAGAGTGCAAAACTTGAGAAAATGTCTACACCTTGACAACTTTAATCCCACTTGACCCATGATAGATCCAAGCTAAGAGGACTTATATTATATATATATATCTATATATATATATATTGACCCTTGATAGATCCAAGTTAAGATGGATCTATGTTGGTTATTTATATATGTGTACTATGTGTAAACGCCTTACAAATCATAAAAATAATTCTATATTTCTTTCATTTTGACCAACTCACTAATAAAATGTTTTAACCATAAGATATTTTTTTTATTTTTAACTCATACAAACATAGTTGACATTGCATATTTGTAAATACACTGTCCATTTAACATATTTTTTTGTTACTAACATTATTTTAAAATACTTAAGCATTGAATGTTGGCATTAGAATATCTTATTCATGGCCACATTTATAATAAATTTTTGCTTTCTCTCTATATATGTATATATCTATGTAGGAAGTTGATATTGAAAATTAGTTAATAGGGACGTTCAAATAGTTTATTCAAAGTCTGCATTGAATAATGGAGGAATTACACAACTAGCTCATATTCCAAAAGTAAAAATATAAGAATTTTTTATATTTAATTTCTTTCTCTCTATATATATAGTTGGTATAAAGTTACTTACTTACTAGTACAAACACATTAAAAATATTAATGTGGTTACTAATGCACACATTTACCTGATTAACCATGGATAAAAAAGTTATGGGTCAACTTTATCTTGAGAAAAGAAAAAATAAATTACACATCTTATTGTAAAATTGACCATTTTGCTAAATAAATTTTTCTTATATAAAAATGAATATATAGTTGGTATAAAATTATGTTACTTACTAGTACAACCACATTAAAAATATTAATGTGGTTACTAATGCACACATTTAGCCCATTGACCATGCATAAAAAGGTTATGGGTTAACTTTAACTTAAGAAAAAAAAGAATTACACATCTTATTATAAAATTGACCATTTTGCTAAATAAAATTAGATTATATATAAATGAATGTTATAAATAATAATAAGGAACTTATTAGATTTATAATAATCTCAAATCCCTAGGAAATTGGTGGGTGGGGAGCCAGGTGGCATAAATATAATTTTTTAAATTTATGAAAAGTAATGGATCAATTTGCTAAATCAATTTTGCTTATATATAAATTAATGTCATAAATAATAATGAGGAACTTATCATGGAGGAACTTATTAGAATTGGAATAATCTCAAATCCCTTAGCACAAATCTAATTTTTTGAATTTATTAAAAGTCAATGCAACCTAACAAACTCTGTAAAAACTATGTAATACACTATACAGTGATTGATAAGCATTGAGACTAAGAATATGCTCAGCATATTCCCTTGAGAATCAATCTAGGTTCTCAATTTAAAAAAAAAAATCAACAGATCCTCATCCACCTTAACTTGAAATAAGAAGCCTTCAACACACGGAAATTGAAAAATTATTGCAAAATACAATATAAAGTTGATAGTGATCTCTTTTTATTATTAATATCTCTCCATATAAAGTTGACAATGATCTCTTTTTATTATTAATATTTTTTTAAAAATACTAATATCAATTTTATGTGGAGCATGAAATGAATTTGACAACCCAGTTGTAGTGGGTTGTAATATCAAATATTATTTTAGATTCATGTGTAATCTCCATGTTGAGTAGTGAAGGAATTACAAATGTCCCTGGTATTAAAATATAGAAAGCAATTATGATTAAATTATCATTTATTTAACTATTATTAATTTATCTCTTTATAGAAAGTAATTATGATGAATTTATAATATTATATATATATATATATATATTATATATAATATACTGTTATTCTTTATCTCTATATAAGTTGATAATTCAATGGTGGATATGATGTTTGGTTTATGGAAATATTTATTTTTTATTAATATTATGTTCAATATTTTTATGTTTTAAAATTTTTAATTTTTTTTAATATATT
The DNA here is from genome assembly GCA_000404065.3 of Pinus taeda. Classification (NCBI taxonomy): domain Eukaryota; kingdom Viridiplantae; phylum Streptophyta; class Pinopsida; order Pinales; family Pinaceae; genus Pinus; species Pinus taeda. Next base: position 79,618 of record APFE030245960.1, read on the forward strand.
ATTATTTAGGATGAAATTAGATTTTTTTCTATAATTGTTTATCTCTATATATTTAAGTTGTTAAATTCAACTGGGATATGAAGTGTTTTTGTTAACGAAAATCATTTATTTATTTATTAATATTTATGTTCAATATTGAAGATTTTTATTCTTAAATTTTAAATTTTTTTAATATATTATTATTTTACTTTAATAGCATCTCTCCCATACTAAACTAGACTGATATATATTTTCTAACTTCACTTTCTATATATTTTCTCTCCCATCTCTCGTTCTTCTCGCACTAAGGAACTCCACTAATGAGTTGTTCTCAGTGCAAGATTGTCCCTTGTGAGGAGAAATTTTGGGAAGTCGTAGGGTGTATTCTTGAAAGTATGGACATTGCTAACTGCACTACATTATGGAGTGACAAGATATTTGTGAGCGGGTCTACTAGCCATTGGGATGAGCAGGTGTGTTACAAGTTCGACAACTCCGCGAAGTGGGTTCCTGTCAAGAAACCACATGACTTTGAGGGATTTGTTCAGAGTGCCATAACTGTGAAGTTGTAAGAAGATTCAGTTGGGTCCTCGATTATGATAAGCGTGCACACTAGAATTACGTGAAAAGTCGTTGATTGGCGATTATCATAAGCATGCACACTAGAATTATGTGAAAAGTCGTTGATTCTGCAGGCTCCGAGCTGCCGCAAATTGCAGGTGGGATGGGATTGAAAAGGATTCGTCGGGGATTGTTTTATCTATTCCATTATCTTTGGCATCCATCCACTGATTTTTTTACATGATCAACAGCTCAGTTTTTCAAACATATTTAATGTGTTTTCTATCATGTGTGGAAGGTTGCCGGTTATTATTTGGAAGTGTGCATTGTTTTAATTTTTGAAAACAGAAATTTGTTTTGTTTTGTTTTAATTGCCCGCAAATTTAAGAGTACGCATATTTAAGACGTGGTTGGTCCTATTCAATTTTTAGGGAGTAGTCTACCGGGGCAGCAAATTCGCCCGTTAATTGTTGCGGCTGGAAAAATAAATAATTAAGAGGACGGATAACGGTGAGGCACTGGTCCGCCGGAGAATGTGTATCGGGCAGCCTGGGATGACTGCTGACGTGACGAATAAATTACGTACCTTTTCTACAGTCTATCGTTTCCATTCCCAACACAAATCGTGAACCACGTCATCCACCAATTTGAATTGATTTCCTACACTAGTTTCATTTTCATTTGTAGTCAATATGCTGTGATTATGGGCCATCTGTCCTCTTCCTGATTACGTTTTCCACCCTAAGAGAAGGAGAAGGTGATTCCATTCTCCGCCCGAGAAAAGGAGGGATTGATTTTTATTTCCTCATAGGAAGAGAAGAGGTTTGAGGTTCGGGCATCTTGTCACTAGAAGCCACCACCATTGTCATCATCATGAGGGCGAAACAAAGTCCAGGCATTTTCGGGGAGATGGTCCCCATTTTCGCCCGCAATTCTAATGCTCCAACTCCTACTCTTCTGAAGATCTTGGAGAAGAGGTAGTTTCTTCTTCTTTCATAAGCTTCTCTAAGGAATTGCTTCCCCAAGCCAAGAATAAGGAATTCAGGTTCCAACGGCGATAGAGGACATTCGAATGTGTTGGTGAAATGCCCGTCTTTCCAGAAAGGGAGCAGACCCGCGCCCATGGCCGTCATGGCCACTGTGAGGTGGAGTTCTTGAACGGAGAAGAACACAAACAAGACATGCATGAAGATCCAACAACACCATGGATGGAGTGGTTGATGAGCCTCTTGGCGCACCACTAAAAACTGGTTTAAATTATGAGTTGTGTGTGTCGTATTATTGTATGTTTTTCCAAGATGCTATGTGTTTGTGTTTGCTAGAGTATTGGATGGTGCGTATAAAATTCTTTCATTTATATGTAGATCTTTTTCTGAAAGATTTGATATGTAGATATAAACAAATTTCTAGAAATGTGATATATATTTTTAATAGAAGATGGTAGTTTCTTGTATTCATAGACATATATTTACTAATTTTCTAGGGTTTTAGCCGTTATTCATTTCCATTTGTTCATTTAGGTTCACTTTAAATATATAAATTATAATAATTATCGTTTAAAAATGGAAACAATTAAATTATAATATTTATTACCCGATAAGAACTCCCCTCCCTCTAAAAACAATAATGTTACAAGACAGAACGATGAGCGATGGGTTACATTGATTAAAATAAAGAGTTTAGTCTCTGAGTGGAGGAATTACCTTGACAGTTAAAAGTGGTTGGAATCTGGGTAAAAATAATTTCAAAAAAACTTGTAGAGGCAATGTTTGAATCGTGTTTTTGATGGTGGAAATAGATTAGCATCATCAAAAACATCTAGGACACCTAAAATTTTGAAGTTTAACAACTATAACTTGGATTTACAGAAATCTTTGCTATATTTTCTCTAAATATAACCGGAATTTCCATTACTTTTCGAGCATTTCTGGGCATTAAAATATTGTTGGCATTATGGCACAGGTTTGGAGCTATGGCACAGGTTTTGTCCTTGATGGCAACCTTCTTTGGTAACAGATCTCAGTTCAGGCACTCAGAAAGTAGAAAAAGACATATACGCAGGTTCATCTAGACGAAGGCGCGTATACACGCGGATTATACATTACAAAAGCGCGTATATGTTGGGGATCATTCTTTTGG
>APFE030245970.1:0-14817 GCA_000404065.3 Pinus taeda
TGGCTTCTTTTAGAATCATATTATGTAGTAAGTTTGCTTGTCTACCTACTTGTTTTTCATGTCCATTGAGAACCAAATATAAATGGCCATATAGGGACACATATACTTTAAGCATAGTTACCAAAGTACTAAAGTGCATTCCCATAGTGGTACAGTAGTATGATCTCATTTGGAAAAAGTCAAAGCAATGTCCCAAGTTATAGATATACCACCTAAATCTCTGTTTAGAATTTCCACTACTTATCTTTGCTTCAAGGAGAGAAGTTTGATCAAGTCCTAGACCACAACCTCAACCAACTTGGATGTATTCATGATTAATTACATTTCCTGGGTGTAGGGTTGGATTAAGACCAGCAAAAATATCTCACTCAAATTGGCCACCTTTGATGCTTTGCTTACACCTCCTCTTGTGATATCAGATATGTGATCCAGATATCCATGGTGAAATCATACATTAGGTGGGTTTGATAGAAGCCGTTGCCAAATGATGACATTATTATCCTCTTTATTTGATCTAATTCGAGCCAATGTTGTCTTTTTGCTCACAGAGATGTGCATTCTCAGATGAGGAATTGCATATCTACACCAGCAAAGATAGAATCATTGTACCTTGTTCGTCTTTCAACTAATGTACTCTCTTGTGACCCATGAAAATGAATCATACTACCACATACTTAGTGAGTCTTTGTCCCTAGAGAGAAAGTAAAGAATACAGGAGCAAGTTGTGGCTTCCTGACAACAAAATCATTGCAGAATCTTTGTTTAAAGCAAACCTCCAATTCCATAGGCAAAGCCATTAACATTCCAAGTTGTATAAGGGATAAGGAAATGCATGTCTACACTAGCAGAGATAGAAGCATTGTAGCTTGTTCCTCTTTCAAGTAATGTACTCCCTTGTGACCCATGAAAATGAATCATAGTGCCACAGTAATGAGTCTTTTTTCCCAGAGAGAAAGTAAAGAATACAAAAGCCAGTTGTGGCTACATAACTACAAAATCATTGAAAAATCTTTGTTTTAAGCAAACCTCGAGTTCCATATGAAAATCCATTAACATTCAAAGCTATATTCATGATTAATTACATTTCCTTGGCATAGGGTTGGATTAAGACCAACAAAAATATCCTCACTCAAATTTGTCACCTTTGATACTTTGCTTACACCTCCTCTTGTGATATGAGATAAGCGATCCAGATGCCCATGGTGAAATCGTACCTTCGGTGGGTTTGCTATCAATCGCTACCAAATGGTGACATTCCTAGCCTCTTGATTTATATAGTTCAAGCCAACATTGGCGTGCTACTCATAGAGATGTGCATTCTCATATAAGGAATTGCATATATACACCAGTAGAGATAGAAGCATTGTAGCTTGTTTCTCTTTCAGGTAATGTACTCTTGTGACCCATGAAAATGAATCATGCTACCATAGTAATGAGTCTTTTTCCCCAGAGAGAAAGTAAAGAATACATGATCTAGTTGTGGCTGCATGGCTGTAAAACCATTGTAGAATCTTTGTTTTAAGAAAACCTAGAGTTCCACAGGCAAAGCCATTAACATTCCAAGCCATATAAGGGACTGCGTAGGAGGGGATTCTTTCAGAACCATATCATGTAGTATGTTTTCTTGTCTACCTACTCTTTTTCCATGTCCATTGAGAATGAAACATAAATGGCCATATATGGACACATATACTGTAAGCACAGTTACCAGAGTACTAAAGTAAATTCCCACAGTGTTACAATAGCATGATCTCATTTGGAAAAAGTCAAAGCAATGTCCCAAGCTATACATATACCAACTAAATGTTTGTTTACTATTTCCACTAGATATATTTTCCTCAAGGAGAGAAGTTTGATCAAGTCCTACACCACAACCTCTACCAACTTGGATGTATTCATGATTAATTACATTTCCTTGGCATAGGGTTGGATTAAGACCAACAAAAATATCCTCACTCAAATTGGTTGCCTTGGATGGTTTGCTTACACCTCTTTTGGTATGAGGTAAGTGATCTAGATGCCCATTGTGAAATTGTTCCTTAGGTGGGTTTGCTAGTAGTTGCTGCCAAATGGTGACATTACTAGCCACTTTATTTGATATAATTCGAGCCAAGGTTGTCTTGCTACTCATAGAGATGTCCATTCTCAGATGAGGAATTGCATATCTACACTAGCAGAGATAGAAGTGTTGTAGCTTGTTCCTCTTTTAAGTAATGTAATCGCTTGTGACCCATGATTGCCACATTAATGAGTATTTGTCCCCAGAGAGAAAGTAAAGAACATAGGAGCCAGTTGTGATTGCATGACTACAAAATCATTAAAAAAAATTGTTTTAAGAAAACCTCGAGTTCTATAGGAAAATCCATTAACATTCCAAGTTGTATAAGGGATAAGGAATTGCATATATACACCAGTAGAGATAAAAGAACTGTAGTAGGTTGCTCTTTCAAGTAATGTAATCTCTTGTGACCCATGAAAATGAATCATACTACCATAGTAATGAGTCTCTGTCCCCAGAGAGAAAGTAAAGAATAAAGGAGCCCATTATGGCTACATGACTACAAAATCATTGTAGAATGTTTATTAAGCAAACCTCGAGTTCCTTAGCAAAGCCATTAACATTCCAAGATGTATTCATGATTAATTACATTTCCTTGGTGTAGGGTTGGATTAAGACCAACAAAAATATCCTCACTCAAATTGGTCATATTTGATGCTTTTCTTACACCTGTTTTTGTGATATGAGATAAGAGATCCAGATGCCCATGGTTAAATCATACCTTAGGTGGGTTTTCTAGCAACCACTACCAAATGGTGACATTACTAGCCTCTTGATTTGATATAATTCGATCCAATGTTGTTTTGCTGCTCATAGAGATGTGCATTCTCATATCAGGAATTGCATATCTACACCAGCAGAGATAGAGGCATTGTAGCTTGTTTCTCTTTCAAGTAATGTATTGTCTTTTGATCCATGAAAATGAATCATACTGCCACACTAATGAGTCTTTGTCCCCAGAGAGAAAGTAAAGAATACAAGAGCCAGTTGTGGTTGCATGAATACAAAATCATTATAGAATCTTTGTTTTAAGTAAACCTCCACTTCCATAGGAAAAACCATTAACATTCCAAGCTGTATAAGGGACTGTGTAGCAGGGACTGCTTTCAGAACCATATCACGTAGTATGTTTTCTTATCTGCCTACTTGTTTTTCAGGTTCTTTCAAAGCCAAATATAAATGGCCATATAGGGACACATATAATATAAGAACAATTACTAGAGTACTAAAGTGAATTCCCACAGTGGTACAATAGCATGATCTAATTTGGAAAAATTCAAGGTGATGTCCCAAGCTATAGATATACCAATTAAATGTCTGTTTACAATTTCCACTGTCTATCTATGCCTCAAGGAGAGAAGTTTGATCAAGTCCTACACAATAACCTCTACCATCTTGGATGTATTCATGATTAATTACATTTCCTTGGAATAGGGTTCGATTAAGACCAACAAAAAATCCTCACTCAAATTTGTCACCTTTGATGCTTTTCTTACACCTCCTCTTGTGATATGAGATAAGCGATCCAGATTCCCATGGTGAAATCATACCTTAGGTAGGTTTGCTACCAACTGTTGCCAAATGGTGACATTGCTAGCCTCTTGATTTGATATAATTCAAAGCAATTTTGTCTTGCTTCTCATAGAGATGTGCATATTGTTGGTTCATGTCAATTATTTGCAGTTCTTCACTATGTGTAAATATAATACTAGAGTTTTGATTTTCTAGCTTCCCTTCACCAAGGATAGCATGTCCCAAAATTTTGATGCAATTTTTTCTGGTCCAGCTAATCCACAACCTTAGCAAGGACCGAGGAATAAGACCTTGGGGACTTATCATTCTCTCTATATTTTTCTTGATCAACGTAAGTAATCTGTGGAGATGGATATGTAAATGTAAGGCCCAAGATGTTCTTCATCTGATCATTAGTAGATCTTTTATGTGTACCATATAATTTACATGATACAATATAAGTGAATTTAAGGTCTTCCGCTATTTTCAATTGTGCCCATATTGATCTCTGATTGTTTTTGTGCTCATCCTAAATACACCTTTGTACCTTGTAGACCTTTGTATGCATAGATATAGGGATGAATCTCTATGAATTCAGGACTAACCTTTGAATTTGGTTGAATTCATTGAATTTTAAACTTTATGGTTGAAGTTCAGTGAACTTTGTGACATAGCCTAGACTTTGTGCCATGTTCATAATCATTGCAAGCATTCTAACTTGCCACCATATTAGGAAAATCTATTGAATAATTAGATAAAACTTACACTTATTTTAGTGAACCCACTTTTTTGTTGATTGGCTTCCTGTTATCATGGTATGTCAGTTGCACCTTGCCCTAGTTGGGAGAGACTACAAACAATGACATTCAAGTTGGATTTGTTTGTCTAGTAGGCTATGTGTGGAGGGTATGTTTTCCACAAAAGACACCTGGTATATGCAATTGGCCCTTTGAATTTGGTTGAATTCACTGAATTTTAAAATTTATGGTTGAAGTTTAGTGAACCTTGTGACATAGCCTAGACTTTGTGCCATGTTCATAATTGTTGCAAGCATTCTAACTTCCCACTCTGTTTGGAAAACTTGTTGAATAATTAGATAAAACTTACACTTACTTTAGTGAACCCACATTTTTTTTTATTGGCTTCCTATTATCATGATATGTCGACTGCACCTTTCCCTTCTTGGGAGAGACTATAACCAATGACATTCAAGTTGGATTTGTTTGGCTAGTAGGCTATGTGTGGAGGGTATCCTTTCTGCGAAAGACACCTAGTACATTCACTTGGCCCTTTGAATTTGGTTGAATTCACTGAATTTTAAACTTTATTGTTGCAGTTCAGTGAACCTTGTGACATAGCCTAGACTTTGTGCCATGTTCATGATCATTGAAATCATTCTAACTTGCCACTCTGTTAGGAAAATCTGTTGAATAATAAGATAAAACTTACAAGTATTTTAGTGAACCCACATTTTCTGTTGATTGGCTTCTTTTTATCATGATATGTCAACTACACCTTTTCCTACTTGGGACAAACTACAACCAATGATATTCAAGTTGGATTTGTTTGGCTAGTAGGATGTGTGTGGAGGGCGTCATTTTTGCAAAAGACACCTAGTATATGCACTTGGCCATTTGAATTTGGTTGAATTCACTAAATTTGAAACTTTATGGTTGAAGTTTAGTGAACCTTGTGACATAGCCTAGACATTGTGCCATGTTCATAATCGTTACAAGCATTCTAACTTTCCACTCTATTAAGCAAAATCTGTTGAATAATTAGATAAAACTTACATTTACTTTAGTGAACCCATAATTTTTGTTGATTGGCTTCATGTTATCATGATATGTTAATTGCACCTTGCCCTACTTGGGAGAGAATACAACCAATGGCATTCATGTTGGATTTGTTTGGCTAGTAGGTTGTGTATGGATGTTATCTTTTCCACAAAAGACACCTAGTACATGCACTTGGCCTTGACTGCGAATATGTGTGGTGGGACACCCACAAGCATGAGTACAAACATAAGTGTGTTCCATTGTTGATACTTGAACCATGGCGGGGGTCATATGCAGTGTACCACTTAGACTGATCTACCATACCACCATATTGACAAAACCCACTTAGGTAACTTCAAACTTAGTGTAGTTGTGTATAAAGGTAATCTATTTTCCATTATATAATAGCCCTTTGATTACAGAAAAATAGTTGACTATGGTAAAGACAGAAGACACATTGCTCATAAAAGAATACAAATAAATGTCATTTATAAATTTAGCTCGAAGTAACTCAGTAAAGGCCACCCTTCATTCATTGGTAAGTAAAATTTAAAACCATTATAGGTAAATTACCATTTGGTAGTCAATTTCAATAAATTATTCTCAAATATGTCCCTTATAGTGGATTTGAGGAACTGTAAAAGCTGGGAGATTTTGAATAAGGGGTCGTGGGCCAAGCAAATCCCATAATCACTAAGGTACACATGAGGCTTTTAAGTCTCCTTTGGGAGATGAATGTAGAACATGAGGTCTTTCAGGGCTTGTCTAACTGATTAGATCCCTCCCTTTTATTCATTAATGATAGCTTATGTGTTTGTGGAATATTACAGAAATGCTTGAGAGGTTTTATTTGCAGTTTTTCTTGAAATCAGTAGGGATTACATTTCCCAACTCATGAGAGGGAGCACTTTGTGTAAGAGCATTATTTTTTGTCAACTAAAATCCACCTATAATATTAGCATGTTTGTTTTTGGAGTTCAAATTGTGAGAATCATCTTCTTTTTTGTGGCATCCAGGTTTTCTATGATGGTATCTCTTGGGATAGAATTGATGTCACGAAAAATTTAAGGAAGCCATCATATTTTAATTTCTAAAAAATAAATATAGGAACAAGGCATAAAATAAATTTGAATATTAATTATTGGTGAGCATGTAAAATAATGACAAATATTAATGCATTGGAGAGTTAATGGATTTGAAGTTATTTTCCTATGGCATCTTTGATAGTCTATAGTAGTTATAGTTGGATTACCAGTTAAACCTATTACACCCAAATTAAAATTGACAAGACACTAGAAGAGTATTTCATCATCTTGTTCATTATTTCTTCCCATCAAACATAAAATGTGACATATTCTTTAAATTAACATTTATTTTCTTTTGTGGTAAATTTTGTAGTGACCTAGGGTGATTTTTATTCCTTCCTAGGGCTTTAATTCTAGGGGTTTCAATAGAAATTTGATAGATCTTTACACAACAATAGGTATGACTTTACAAACACAAAATATTCCAGTCAATGGTAATATGATCTCTCAATGGCACAATACACATAATTGACTTGTTCAACAACCAATAGTTGTTCCACCAATATTTCACAACATTGCCTGTAAATTTTTTCTTTTCTTTTTTTAAATTACTAGTTGAATTGTACTCTTCTATAGTCTACATAACATGTACTGATCTGTGTAATTCTCTGTTGAAAGAGAAATTGTAGTTCAGGATCACTTTGTACATGTATTACTGTTTCACTAAAACCTCAGGAAATCTTTCACCAAATCTCAGCAATACATAATTTTCCTCAAGGAATGTGGCGGAGTTCCACATAAATTGATAAAGTGCCTTGAATGTGCCTTTGGGATATGAACAACCTTGTCTCAAATATCTGTCCAACCATAACACAAAAAATGACTGAATAACCTCAAAATGCGAGCACAAAACCCTCATAATAGGGTTCCAATGTTCAGTTGAAGTGCCTCAGGGGAGATGATGAGTCTGCTTCAGGGGGGTCTGAGTTGATTCTACTGCAGCAAATTTTGTACCTTCGACCAAGCTATGACTGATGAAGCTTGCGAATATCTACGGGTGGCCTTAGGATGTGGAACACTGCTTCAGGGAGATCGAAGTGTCTCAGTACTTCTCTCTAGAAATGTCAGGATACCCTCTGCAATTCTGCTACCTAAAATCTGTCTATCATAGAGGGGAAAGCACCCAAAAGATAGTACTGAACAGTCCAACAGATTTTATTTCTGGTACTTGGTTGGCCACCAACTAAAATGTCTCTAGATAGATAGATTCCCTGCTCTTTCTAGAACAGAATAGAACAAAAGATAAGAGTAGGTTTGCTAACTACGGTGGAATCTTTCATGGGGTCTACCAAGTGTCCTTAACCAAAGTTCTAACAAATGGTTCCATGAGAATAATGAAAAGGAATATGGAGAGAGGGAAACCTTGCTGAGGTCCTCTAGAGGCCTTGAAGAAATTAGAGGGATCCTCATTGATGAGAAGAAAAAAGGAGGCAAAAGAAAATAAATGTTACTTCCATTTGACCTATTGGGTTGAGACACTAATTTAGGTAGAATTTCATGAAGAATGTCCCACCTAATCTTATTGCTAGCTTTAGCTAGATCAAGCTTGAGAACATCACATCCTCCTCGTATTTAGAGGGTGGGTGACTCCTTGGACTATCACAAGGAAATTTAAGATTTGGCGTCCTGACAAATCTCCTTCTTCATCTGAAACCAATACTAGTAACTGAGTCTTAAATCTCAAAGAGATAATCCTAGTTACAATCTTAAATGTAGAATTGCATAAGGATATTGGCCTGAAGCTATTAAAACTCAAAGCTCATTCCTATGGGATGTTTTTATTAGAAAATTTGTGTTTAAAGCTTTGAGAATAACCCTTGATTTCTTTGATTCTTCAACCGCTTCTAGGGAGTCTATTTTAATGAAATCTCATGCCATCTGGAAAGAGTCAGTAGGGAACCCATCGATACCATGCTCTTAAATGTGATTAAGCAAGTTCTAAATGGCCTTCCTGGAGACCATGCTTGGGAAAATTTGAGAATTACGTCATTTCTACTTCAAAACTCTTTCCGTGCTCTGTGAGGAGTTTTTTGAAGTAATTTACTGCTTCCATATAGATATTATCGTGCCTTTCCATTTCATTATTTCTGTAGCGCTTGTTGCATTTTTAGAGATGTGTTTAATTGATCTTTGACCAACATAGGATTATGAAAGAATATAAAGTTATGGTCCACTACTTGAAGCCAATGAACTCTATATTTATGACACAAGAAAATTTCTTCTTGTCTTAAAGCTCTCCTCCAACTTGGCTATTGGATGAATTTCCTTATTTTTAAAATCTAGAGATAGATCACTATATCAAGAGATTATTGAAGGGTTTTCAGTCCTAAATCCAAGGATTCCTTCTCTTTCAAAAATCTATTGATAAGATAAATATTTCAAGAGATGATTGAAGGGTTTGCATTCATAGCTTCAACAATTTCTTCTCTTTTAAGAGTATTATGAGATATCTCCTTGCTCCAAACTATTAGTTTGGATTTTTGAGATGTTGGAGTTTCTTTTGCATGATAAACATTTTGGATCACACCACTTGATAATCTTGCCACAACTTTTAAATTTTAATAAGGAAATCAAAGTTAGAGCGCCACATAATCTCTAATTTCAAGGGATCATTGTGTGGGTTGTCATAATTTTCTAAGATTACAGAGATCAACCAAAGATCTTAGAGGGCTTGAACTACTAATCATTTGAGAGAGTTCCTCTATGGATGAGAGAATCTAAGTCAAAATCACCCTCTATCCAATCTTTGTTAAGAAGAAATATGTGTAATATTTTCATAACAAAACCTTTCCCATTTATATTTTTATTCCGAGTGAAATATCCATTTCTATGGCTAATGTCAATGTGGAAATCCTTTTGGATAAAATCATACAGAATTGAAGATGGATTTCCATACAGGCTGTAGCCAACCATTCTTCTCATGCACCCCTAGAATTATGTTCAACTCCCCACCAACAGTCCATTGTAAGTTATTCAAGACTTTCTCACTCTAGATAACAGATTCTAGCAATTAGGTTTGAGGATTGTTGAAATAGGACCATAAACTAATAAACATTAGTGAGGTAGAAATGTTGGTCCCATATTTTGAAGGGAACCTTAGGGTTATCAAGAATCTAGCTTTATTAACATTCAGAACATCCAATATTTCCAAGGTCATCCATGTAGCTATCCCTCCACTTCTACTCTTTGGCCTTTATAGAGATTTCTTCAACATTCTTTTATATTCTCCTTTTGGTGTCTTCCATAATGCTTTCATAAAGCTTGGATTCTTGAATGAATATGATTTATATATTTTCTAGGATGATATTTCTATTAAGTGACCTTTGTTTAACCTTTGGACCCATGCGTCTTACATTTCATGATAGCATTTTCATGAGGATGCAGAGGACTAGCCATTGGCTTTTCATTTATTATATATGACATAGTCATAAATGATCATTGATCAATAATTTTTTTTTCATGAAACCAAATTTTGGAACCATCTTCAATGGTCTCTATAAATGGAAGTGTAGGAAGATGCATAAGGAGAAATAATGTAGCACTATATTTTATGACTTTTCCATAGGTACATCTATAGAATGGACACCTACAGTTCTATTGTTCACCTAATAGACCAGTGCAAATTATAGGAAAACTTGGAAGGGTTGGACATGATTGTTCAACCATACTCTTATTGGTCTGTAATACATATATTCATAACACATACCTACAATACTATTGTTTACCTATTTTGCTAGTGCATATTTGAGGCAAATTGTTAAATGTTGGACTTTGTTGTCTCAAGTTCATACACCAGCACTAAAGATGCAACGTATTGTGTGCATCCTTAGATATGTTTGCTATTGCAAGCTAATTGTTTAAATAAATGCATGTATAAAGCTTCTATATTAGCAAAATAACCATCAATATTTTTTTCTAGCATTTTGGGTTGAATTAACATTAGTATGCTAAAAGGTGTCATTTCAATGATGGGAAATTAGGATATATAAATGTGAGATATATACTCTACATCTTTGGGTTATCTCCTTTCCAAATCTGATCTTTTTTAGGCTACATGTTAATTGTTTGAACTTTGAACTTTGAAGAAATTCTTGAATGGACTTCGTAAGGTAGTCATACCATAAATTGTGTTATTTCAAAGATTTGACTTCCATATTTTCACAAAATACAATGTCCTCAATAAATACATATATGTATATATACTTATGTTTCGGAATATATATGTGTTGGAGCGGTTTCTTTATGTTTTACTATAATGCTAATGCTGACAAGATTTAGCTGACTTTTTTCATCAATTGTTCATAGAATATGCAAAATATTTCATTGTCAAAATGTGGCAAAAATTTTGCTTCGCCTGATTTATTCTTTTATTGTTAATGAAAAGTTAATCATGTTGCAGGAATGAGGTATCTTACAGTCTGTTTCAATTTGTCGATATTCTCGCGCCCCCACCCCCCGCCCCAATTTTTACAAGGATGTAGATTTGATTTTCATGTTGATGGTTTTTGCATGTATCTTATCTAGCCCCAAATGTTGGTAATGGAGCGGATTGTGAGAAGTAGTCATGGACATAGACTATCAGAGGTTAATGTTAAAATACCACTTCCACCTGGGATTAGAATTTTTTTAATGGAAAGTGACATAAAGAAGAGTTATTTAATGACAGGGTTGAAAGGGAAACCTCATGTCTTAGTTCTAAGTAATTTATTTACGTTTCTTAGTTGTAAGTAATATGTTTTGAGCTTTACCAGATCAATTATTTCACTAATTCAATATGCATGGCTTGTATTTCTCACCCGATGTTAGTTACTTTACATGGTTGATATAACATTCAATTCTATGCCACTTTTATTTTAAGTCAGATATTTTATTGATTAAAAGGATGTTCATATTTTGATTTGTTTACTTGGAGCTTCATTTAAAAAAGTTTTGTAAATTCCACGTGCATGTTATTTTTTTAGGGTGAGCTCTTTGTACCAGTAAGTTTAGATGAGTCCTATAACATAGGTATACAACAAGCACATCTTTGGATTTTGTTGTGTATCTATTGTTCTTTATATCATTGATGGATGGTTATTTTGATGTAAAAATAAGGATGGGAAGGTCCTGCAAATTCTCTTGACAAAACAAAATAAAATGGAGTTGTAGAACTGTGTTTTAAAGGGTGAACGAGAAATCAATACTTGAAAGACAGAACTTGAGAATGGCAAGCTATCTGATCTGGATCTAGAGACAAAATAGACCATGGAAAAAAATGATAGTATTGATGAGCCTTCTCAGCAAATAAGCTCTAACTTTTAGACCACTATCCAAATTTTAGTTATCTGCAATGGTAATAGTGACTCTAGCTTTATTTGTATAAATGGAGACTTTGGCCATTGTCCTATTGTTAGGATATTCCAACACATAGGAAATAGTTAAGTATAACTTGGTCTAGTGTAGAGTTAGGTAAAGTGTGTTTCTTTACTATGTACTTTTGTAACTTACAATCCGACGGTCATGATATGTAGTGATCCGACAGTTTCATTCTCTCCTCGGTATACCAACACTTGATCCATGGCTTTACACCAATTGGTGCCATGATCTCTAATTTAGAGCCATAGAGGGTCATTTGTAGGTTAACTGTTCATGAGAGAAGCTTATGTAAAATTTTTCTTCTTTTTTAATAAATTGATTTGAAGTGCGTGTGGCTCAGGCCGTGGACTGTTTCCCTCTTTGAGGGTTTTAACCACGTCAAATACTAGTGTATTGAATTGTGAATCTGTCCGTGAGTAGTGTCTTTTAGTGTTCTGTCTGAGGAACTTACCCTGTAAATTCCTACATGGTATCAGAGCTATTTGAGGGCCGCGTCTGTTGGTGATCCAAATCTGAAGCTGGTAGAACTGCATCCGACTGTCGTTTCCTAGATCTACTATTTCTGACAACTTTCGGGCCGAGTGGACTGCTCTATTCTCTTAGGAGCATCTGTTCCAGTGAGGAACCCCTTTCTTTTCATGTGAAAAGGTTTCTGGTAGCCCTAGCTACGTCATTTTTAAGATCTGGAGGTATACAGTGTTTATTTGCAGTTTCTAGTTATTTTCTCTCTGTTTATTATTTTGGTTTATTTAGCTTCTTTTTTTATTACCAGATCTATACCTTTAATTTCTGCCTATTCTCTTTTCCCTACGACTCTGTGCGATCTGCGCAAATCAGAAATAGAGAGGAAGGATTTTTCTCATGCGTATGCTCTTTTCCACTCCGCCTTAGCGTGATCTCGGAAAATCAGAAACATTGAGGAAAATATTTAGTTTCCAGGTAAAGCTAACTTAAAGCCATAGGGTTTGTTTTTTTTGTATGTCCGTGTTGGGTTTTGTGTTTTTTGTTTCGTAGGGAAAAAGAGCTTTCTCAAGCAAGCAAGCAAACCCAAAGCTTCAGTGACTAAAAAAAAAAAAAACCTTCGCTTCCTCTTTTCCAAATTACTAAACTTTTAGTTTAGCTCACTTGGTCCAAAGCTAATTTATGAGAGTAGAGGTCTTGAGTTCAAGTCTCCTTTTTGTTGAGCTAATTAGATTAAGTTTGGAAAGGGGGCGGATTTTTTTTTTTTTACATTATCATTCATTTCCGCACATTCCCGCACTTCGTTGGCATCTTCATCAACTTTTCTTCAAAAAGCCATAACTTCTTCATCCGGAAGCTGTTTTCAGAGCTGTTTTTTTTTAACCAGCCTAATTTTTCGAGATCTTTCCATTGTAACACTTAGTTTCAACATATATAGCTTCAGTTTCTGTTAAAATGGAAAGTGCATGCCAAGTTATTCTTGATAGCACCAACTACTTCCAATGGTGGTCGTACATTGTGGATTTACTTAGAAGTAAAAGTCTTTATAGAATAGCCACTGGCCAAGAAACCAAACCGGAAGATGCAGATAAGGAAGATAAATGGGAAAATAGGCAAGGTCAAGCACGTGGGTTGATAGGGATGTCTATTTCTCCAGATCTTAGATTCCATATTGCAGAACTTAATACTCTTGATTGAGCAGTAAAATAGATTACTAAAGTTTTTGGAATAAAAAATGAACTGAGAGCCCATCAACTCGAAAATGAGTTTCTTACATAGGACCCCAATAATTTTTCTTGCATTGAATATTTTCTGTCCAAGTTCAAGACCCTTAGACTTCTCTTGGAAGGTGTTAAGGTTAAGAAAGAAGATAGTAACCTTATCTATTCCATTCTTACTAAGTTGGGACTAGCCTACTCTGTGTTTGTTTCCACCTTCCATTCCTCAAGAGAAGCCTTCATTTCTCAAGGACAAGACTACAAGTCCCCTTCCTTTGATTATTTTTGTGATTCTTTAATAAGAGAACAAGAAAAACTCTTACACCTTAGTCTTCTTAATCTTGGAAACTCTTCTAAGAAAGCGTTAGCTGCCCAGTAGCAACCAAATTCAAAGAATCCTAAGAAGTTGTATCCTAAAAGGAATGGTCCTAAACCAAACAAGGGTCCTAAGCAATTTAGCTCAATGAAAAATCATTCAACAAAATGATAAGGCAAATAAAAACAAAGGGAAGAAGACCAAATAAAATTGCCACTTTTGTAATCGAGATGGCCACTTAGAATCCAAATGCTTTAAGAAGATGGAAGCCTTGGAAGCAGCAATGAAGAAACATAACATCCATTTGGAGCACTCTTCAACTTCGACTTCATCTTCAGGAATGGCACTTTCTGCATGTGGTTGCCAAGCATCTCGGTCTGGCTATGCAGTAACTGTATCTTCTTCCTCTCATTCCCATGAGTGGCTCATTGATTCTGGAGCTTCTTATCACATGGCCAAAAACAAAGCCATGTTTTCTTCTTTAAATGATTGTAACACCAAAAATATATATGTTGGTGATGATAGATCTCTTAGTGTTGTAGGGACTGGAACTGTTCATATAGACAATGGTCAATTTAATGATGTATTATGTGTTCCAACCTTATCCTGCAACCTTCTATCTGTATATCAGATAACGCATTCAGGTGAAGGTAAAATCGTTGAATTTTCACCTCACGATGTTGTAATTAAGGACCTAAAGGATCCTAGACATATTTTAGCTACTAGCATTGCTAATGATTCTACAAGGTTGTAAAAGTTTCACAACTTTGGGTCATCAAATCTTCCCTCGGTATTTGTTGCTCATAATGATGAAGTGAGAAAACTTTGGCATGAACGATTTGGTCACTTAAACTATCGCTCCCTTCAGAATCTATGTAAATAAAATATGGTGACAAGTCTTCCAATGGTATCTTGCAGAGATGGTGTTTTTTACGGATGTGTACTCGGAAAACATCATCGGGACATTTTTGAAAAATGTGCCTCTTGGCACGCCTCAGCCCCTTTACAGCTTGTGCATAGTGATTTATGTGGT
>APFE030245975.1:0-13494 GCA_000404065.3 Pinus taeda
TAGCATTTTTTGTTACTCCAAGGAGGGTGCACTTAGATTTGCAAACCCTTTTGTGCCTTTTCTTTTCCTTTGGTTTTTTCATTTGATTCTCTATCTAAAGCTACCCTTATTGCTTCCAAGGCCCTAGATTAAGCAGTTGGGAACCTTTTTCCTCTACCTATCTACTTTACCTGCCAAGATTGAGCTGTTTGGACAGGTTTTTTTCTCTAATCTACAACAAAATTGAAACATGGCATGACCCAGCTTAAGCTGTTGGATCACCCATTTTGAGGTAAGGCAGAATCAACTGAATGTAGGTATACTTTCTCCACAAAAATATGAGATCTTTGTATCACCAAAGTAGATCATATTGGCACTTCCCCTGCCAATCATGAAAAATGAAACCTATTGGTATAGGTAGCTAACATACACTACCTATATCATTGCAATCCCTGCTAAAGAGGAGGGCCCTTCCTCCTTAGCAAGGTGCAGGAGGAACACTAAAGTGATTAACGAATTAGTTGGAAAGAAGTAACAACATCACCGTGCTAATTGATATTAAAATAAATTCAGAATTATAGAAATAGAGTAATGGTACTCTTCTATATGTTGTCCTTTGATACATAAAAAGTCGAGTCTTTTATAACTATTACAACCCAAAAATTAGAAACAGATCAGTCATGAGTATCTCCTGATTCTCAAGCTAATAAAAAATTAATAAGTTACAACCTATTACTAAATAAATATACATCAGTTGCAACTGCTGGAGTCTTGTTACTTTAAAAATAAACAATCCCTACTGTTGACAGCTGTTATGTGGAATAGTACCCACATTTCCAGCTTCGGTGCAACAGAATTGAGTGAATGGTGGTTCAGGATGACGCGGCATGACTGATGACAACACTGTTGGTGTGACAACGGATTAACGCAAGGTGTAACAACATCCAATGTGTAACAGCAATCTGTAGCAGCCGCAAGTGTGTAGTAGCAACCTGTAACAACACTCGCGGTGTAACAACGAACCTTTCTACCCTTTCCCGCAATTAATCCTTGCTGCTTGTCTGCTTTATAGCTTCGTTCTCGCGATCCAACACCTGAAAAGATAGACTTCCCAAAATATTTTTTCAATTCTCTCCAAATTATCCATAAAAAGTAATAAAGCCTCGTATTTTTCGGTGAAATATAAAAAAGTAACATGACAGTAAAATGGATTAAAAAGGTAAGAAAACAGGGAGTTTTTTCATATAAGGACACAGGCTTGGAGGATAGAAAGGTCAAGACAAGGGAAAGAATGTACAGAAAATAGGTAAAAAACCACACCCAACATCTCCCCCCAACTAAAGCAACTGCATGTCCCCATGCAGAATCTCAATTCCTTCTATTGTGCCCCCAATGGAAATATATGAAATTGTAGGCACCATTAGTATCATCACACAGAGCTCTGAATCCTTGATCGGACATTAACTCACGTGGCCAAGATTTCTCTTCATAATCACATAACCAAAAATTGGGCTGATACTCCTCCAATGGAAACCATATCAAATGGAATTTAAACCTGAGGCTGATCTAGAACACCCCCAATGTCAGGACAATCTAAGCATATTTCGGCACCCATGTAATAGCAGCCACAAAGTTCTTGTACTCAAACGGGTCCCCTTCCTACAATTATGAACTACAGGCATCAGTGTGCTTGAGACATTCGACTAGCGCTTGGCTCTTCATATTTGCAAACAAGTTGAAAATCCTCATGATTCTTCTTCTGTAAATGGATAATTGATCTCTGATTTATGGATTGCCTAGGAGCTTCCTCAACTCTTGCCAGAGTTCGTAAGCCATTACTGGTTCAACCCTGACCCATAATGTTGTATTTTCCTCATTGGTCTCTACTGTTTTCGTGGCCAGTTTCCACTCAATTTGATTGCTCATAAATGAGAGGAATTCCCGTAACTACAAGTCTCCAATGAAAGAAAGGACACTTTCCACCTCGACTATTGGTTCTTATGTAGCAACAACTTCGTCAATGGGTATTATCATAGTTTCTTTACCTTCTTGGTCAGCTTCCATTTTCACTGTTGGTTCTTGTGTGGTGGTAGTGATATCCACAGGATTTTGTTCATCAATTTCCTCTGGAATAGCTTTCATATTTGTTGTTAGTCTTGCGTAACAACAACGTTAACCATCAACTCATGGATACTATCTTTCTCTTCCTCCTCTTAGCTGATTTCCCCCTCCACTGTTGGTTGTGATGAAATAGCATGTCAGCTAACGGTTCCTGTGTATCCATTTCTTTATCACTCTTTGTGGATTGTGCTATCTCAGTTGCTAGTTCTTGTGTAGCAGCAACGTTCTTGACAGGCTCTAGTGTAATAGCTTCCTAGATTTTAGTTTGAGTCCCCCTTGAGG
This sequence comes from Pinus taeda, assembly GCA_000404065.3. Lineage (NCBI taxonomy): Eukaryota > Viridiplantae > Streptophyta > Pinopsida > Pinales > Pinaceae > Pinus > Pinus taeda. The sequence continues at coordinate 2,383 of APFE030245975.1, forward strand.
TAGTGTCAGTTGCATAGACTTTGAATCCTACTTCCACTAGCTTCTTAACATAGGCTACGCACAGAGTGCCCATGATTTCTCCCCTTATGGCCCTGTCCATGGCCTCTGCCAAAGTATCTAGCCCTATCCACGGCCTCTGCCAAAGCATCTAGCCCTAGGGCTCTTGCCTCTACCTTTCCTACTGCTAGTTGTTCCTTCAATTATTTAATTTCTTTTGCTAAAATTTCAATTTTTGATAGTAAAGACTGGGTTTCCATCTTACCAGGTGAAGGAGGTTTTTTTGGCTGAGCTTCATCCTCGTCCATCTGCTCGACTGCTTCTTTTTTATTTCTCGACATGGATGGGGACTTTGGGTGCCTGCTAACCCTTATTCTCTGCGTTGGCCTTCTCTTGCCAACGGGTTTATCAACCGACTTCTTGTTGATCCTCACTGTCGAGGACTGGTGCTACTCCTTTGTCACCTCTGGAGTTTCCCTAGCCTTCTCTGTTTGCCTTTTGCGAGTGGTCCTCGACCTTTTCTGCATGAACTCTTCCCAATCTTGTCCTGTCGGCTCAAGGTGTCCAACAAAATGAGTTTAATAAGGCCATGGTTATTAACACATGTTTCTGGATGTGTAGTCGTTTTCACAGCCGTGGCAATGTGCCTAATATTGCCTAGCAAGAAATAAGCAAGGTTGATCAGTTGTTGATATCAGAGATAGTGCAGTAATGGAAAACGATAATTAAACACAATTGTTTCCCTCACAAATAATGTACTTAATGAGGAAGATAACAACATCCACCCATGGCTAGGGGAGTGGCAGTCTATCAATTTCCCTGCCTTTCTTAACTAGTGACTCGCTTTCCTGGAGAAAATCCCCTTTCAGTGAGGGGTCATTAAACTTCCTAGTAAACCATCTCTTCCCTTCTACTCGAAATCCTATTACTTTGGCAATAAATTCTTCCATGACCTCCAATTTCAACCCTCTTACTTCCATTTGGTTTCGCTCCAGATTCTTTGCAAATTCCATGCCTATACCATTTTCTGATCCTTTTAATCTTCGGAAGAATTCGAACCAGCCTACATCTTTGAAAACCTGGAATGCTTTAGGGAAATCTTCCAAGGCTTCTATAGACTGTGGCTCGTGCTGTATTGTCGCTCCTCCCATCGCTTATGCAATTCAATGCTATTTGACCTTCTTATCCTTCCCCTTGCTGCACACTCTAGTTGTTTCATCTTATACTACTATCTTCCTCCTCTCTGAACACTCTGAATGGGGATTCAACACTTCCAGGAGGGGTAAATGGAAGGGTGGTAGGGTGGCGCAGGTGAAAATTTTGGATTAGGATTTGGCACACATGGTGCGTACTGCACAATGATTTTTTCCTTAATGGTGAGTCATGGGGAGGTCTCGTCAATGGTGCACTTACCATTTTTGGTATGATTCGACATTAAGTAACAATAATTATCGGGTCACATGCCTTAATTGCTGGATTTTTAAAATAATTGCAAATCATGCGATGGTCATGTCACAATATGATTCGTTCCTCCCCTAGCTTAATTATGACAGTCATCCTCGGCCGTAAATAGTCATGTTAAATTTCAATAATTACAAAATAAAGCTAATTCAATATTATCTTTTGATGACATATATAGGTGACGTGGGGCGAATTAATGGGCGGCGCAACGTCGAATCATGCTAAGGCAACGAGACATGTGAACTAAATTCTGATGACGAGGATCACGGTGATGTTTTTGTTATTTATTACAATAAGATATCTCGTTTTATTCCTGAAAAGTCGTCGGTTGTTACAGATGTGACATCCAAGATGACTGATATACATTAATTTAATTTCTACAAAAGGATAAAGAATAAAAGATTGTGTAACAAAACTTATCACATAATATACTTTGGAATAACAAATGTTGTTACAAAGGGTGTAACAACCGCCACTAGGTGGTTTTCAACTGCTACAAAAGTGTTTGCCTATGCCTGAGAAGGTTTTCACAGGCAAATTATTATTATTATTACATTTTTCTTTTTTGGAAGTTTGAAGGTGTAACAGCTGCCACCAGGTGGTTTTAAGTTGTTACACTTATTGGAAAAAATAAAATTTTTGCAGGACAGGAGGGGCTTTCCCTTGTTCCTGTAACCTATAGATCTGAATTTTTGACAATGTTGACAAATGAATCCTTCAAGGTAGGTTTGTGGTACAAGAAAAGATAGTGCCCATTTGGAAGTAATGGTGTCCTTGCACTTTCAATGGTCACCAAATTTATAGTCCCATTGTCAAAGACTGCATCTACCTCATAAGGACCTAGCCATCTGGTGCAAATCTTACCCTTGAAGTCTTTAAACCTTGAGTCGTATAAGAGAGCCCAATTTCCTTTCTGGACCTGCTTCTTCTTTATAAATCTTTCATGCCACTTAGCTCTTCGCTGCTGGATAATCTCTGTTTTCTGGATAGCAACCAACCGTTTTTCCTCCAATTCATTGAGTTGGTTCAATCTCTGCCTTTCTATTGTAGCCAAATCCAATTTTACCTGCAACGTTGTCCTTAGTGTATTAATTTTAAATTCAATGGGAAATAAAGGGTTCTTTCCATACACAAGCTCATATGGTGAGAATCCAATGGTGTTCCTCCATCTAGTATTGTATGCCTGTAACACTTATAAAAGTTTGTCAACCAATTTCTTCGATGACTGGCCATAGTCTTAGTAATGATCCCCTCAATGACTTTGTTAGTGCTCTCTACTTGGCCATTTTCTTGTGGATGATAAGTTATTGTGATTCTATGATGGATTTTATATTTCTCGACCAACTCGGGGATCTTATGAGATGTGAACTGTGGCCCTCCATCTGTGACAATCTCTTTGGGTGTGCCAAACTAGACGAAGATGTCTTCAAATAGAAATTCTGAGACAACCTGCTCCATGGCTTTGGTTATGTCTTCGCCTCAACCCATTTTCTGACATAGTCAGTATAGACCACAATGTAGGATCTCTGTCTAGATGAAGGATTGATTCGTCCCACAAAATATAGAGCCCACTTCTCAAAAGGTTCTATGACAATTTGGGGTTGTAACGGCATCTCATCTGATTGCAGTGGTTGGCCCATCCTTTGACAACTATCACATCCCTTGACAAACTTTTTGGCATGCTGGAATATTGTCGGGCAGTAGTACCCTGTTCAAAGGACTTTGTATCCTGTCCATTTGTCTGTGAAGTGCCCTCTGTAAGGTTCCTCATGGCAGGCTTCAAGAATATCAAAGACCTCATCCTCTCTAACACAACGTCTGATCTGGAAATCAGGTCTAGGGTTTTACAGTTTCCTGTGTATCCAGGTATATGTAGCACTTTGTTGTATGATTTTCCTTTTCTCTTTTGAGGATAAATACTGGGGAAACTTCCCTGCAGCAAGATAATTGGCTATATCTGCATACCAAGGTGAGTAAGTAGAAATAGTAAAAATATATTCATCAACGAAAAAATCTTCAGTATGAGTGCATCTGTCATCAATAGTTAGCCTAGAAATAAAGTCAACTACTACATTATGTTTTCTAGGCTTATATACAATAGTGATATCAAATTATTGAAAACAAAAATAACCAATGTATAATCCTACCATTTGTAATTGGCTTATTCATTAAAAAACAAATGATAGAATGGTCAATGTGTACAAAGACTTAATACCTGGTGATGTAATGTCAGAATTTATTGATGGCATGCACGACTGCTAAGAACTCATTCTCGGTCACTGTGTAATTGAGCTCATTCGGAGTTAGATTTTTACTTATGTAGTAAATAGTGTAAGGTTTCTTATCCTCTAGTTGGCCCAAAACAACACCTACAACAATATCTGATGCACCCGTAGCTATGTGAAATGACAGTTCCCGATTAGGTCCTAGCAAGACCGAAGCTGTTGATACATAAAATTTCAGCTTTAAGAAGGCTTGCTCACACTTCCCTGTCCACAAGAAATCAACATCCTCATGAGAAAGGAAAATAATGGTGATGCAATTCTTGAAATTTTTTCTATAAATCTTTTGTAATACCTTGCATGCCCCAAAAACCTGCATACCTCTTTCTGCGTTTTAGGGGTTGCAATTTTTAGAATTACCTCTATTTTTGCAGGGTCTACCTTGATTCCATCAGTAGAAATGTAATTTCCAATCACGATACGTTTAGTCATCACCATGTGACATTTCGCAGTGCTCCAGGCAACATTAGTCTGTACACATCGCTCTAACACCTTTTCCAGATTGACTAATGATGTTTGAAACGAATCTCCATAAGGTGTGAAATCGTCCATGAATATTTCCAGATAGTCATTCAATAAGTCAGAAAAAATTCCTAGTATTTCCCTTTGAAAGGTTTCTTGCGCATTACAGAGCCCAAAGGTAGCACTCTATATGTGTAGGTTCCCCAAGGACAGGTAAAGGTAATTTTATCCTGGTCTTCTGGGGCAATCTGTATCTCATTGTAGCCACTAAATCATCCAAAAATGAAAAGAATTTCTTTTCAGAGAGAGTATCATGGACCTGATCTATAAATGGTAATGGAAAATGCTCCTTCTAAGTGGCCTTTTTGAGTTCTTTATAATCAAAACAGACTCTCCACTTGCCATTCTTTTTAGGAATGATGACAAGCGATGACACCCACTCACTGTCAAATGTTGGATAAATAAAATTAGCACTCGGGAGTTTTTGTAGTTCTTCTTTCACCACTTCCTTTAGTGTAGGGTTCATGCAGTGTTGCGGCTATCTGATTGGTTTGCAGCCATCCTTCAAATAAATACGGTGAGTGCATAGGTTAGGGTCAATCCCTTTCATATCTGTATAATCCCATGCAAAATGCCTTTTTATACTTCTGTAATAGTTCTAATAGTCATTGATTCTATTCAGCAGTCAAATTGGGATTTGTTAGCCTCCTGCTGCAGCAGGTTACTCATATTTCATGATGGACATTTTTACAGGCCAAATATGTCATACGTTTCATGCTGAAATGCTCCATATTTGCTAACAGTCACCAAACGAAAGAGGCCATGAAAGAGTTTTGGTCAAAGTTAATCTGCTGCATTCCAGTTTTGAAGAGTTATTCCATTTTTGTAAAAAAATTCAGCTAAAGGGAGGTCCAAACAGCTTAATCTTGGTCTCCTTAGGTTTCAATTTCCTGTTTTAGAATATAGAGAATGAATAATCTGTCCAAACAGCTTAATCTTAGCAGATTCTTAGATAGGTAGATAATCAAAGGAGCCCAACTGCTTAATCTGGGCCCTTGGAAGAAATAAGTGTAGATGTAGATAGGAAGACATGAAAAGAAAAAGTTGAAAAGCTGGGGCTGCAAGTCCAAGGGCACCCAAACCAAAAAGAAGAAAAAATATTAGGTAAGTAGGCTGGGTAGGTAATTTTGAGGTTGCAGAATGTTGATTTGTGATTAATTCCACATTTTCAAGTGTTACACTCATACATATCACAGTCAGTAGGCAATTCCCATTTGAAGGACTTCAAGCGAGGCATGACTAACTTCCCCTTCTTCTTCTCCCCTAATTCATTTACTAATTTCCCCAAAAGAGGTCAAGATCTGCTTGATATCTCTTAGTTTCATCATTTTCCATGTCATTTGACTTGGTAAAGATCTGCTTTATCCAAGGAGGGTACATATTTTCTCTGCAAAGTTCTATCTCCCCTTCACAGCCTAAGATCTCTGGGACTTAGCACTCTTCTTGTCATTTTCATATTAACTACTAACATTATTATTTAACTCCCTATCTATTTCCCCTTCCCCCTACTAAAACTATGTAAATAATCCCCCTATGTAAATATCTCCTCCCCCTGGTTGAAATATAACCATAAGTATCTTCTTGGGAATTACTAAGTCACCTGGACTTCAGTAAGAGCCCTCATCCCCGCATGTTTTTCCCTCCAAGTTGCTTGGACTCCTTCCAAAACACAAAAAAGCCCCCTTCCAAATGCAAAAACCCTCCCCACGCATTGTATTTTTGGAATTTATTAATTTTAATTAATAAATCACCAAGCGTCGATACCCATTAACCCTTAACCTAAAGTTCCAACCCACCCGTGCCGTGAAAAATTAAAAAATAACGCGCGCGGTGTTTCACTAAGCCTCGCACACCTTCTCCACTCGTCCGTCGTCAGATCGCCTCCCTCAGATCTGACGACTATTATCCATATTAGGCGCCCTCTTGTATGTGTACGTTAGCACCCGATGTCCGACGGTTTTACCGTCGTACATCGGGACAGTTGGCGCCTTCCCATTGCATCGGGCTGTCCGTGACAGAAACCACCTCTGTACCAAAGGTGGTCTGATAAACCCCAAAACCACCCTTCCCCTCGCATAACAGGAGTGCCGCGTCATCCCACCACGTCGGCTCCACCTCACCCCTTCCTGCCTGCACCTGGTCCACGTCACCTGCCACCATGTCCCGCCACGTCATCACCCTGTCGTACTGCCATGTCACCCTGCTGATGTCAGCATGCTGATGTCACATCCGTACCAGAGGACCCCACTACTGACGTCATCCATCGTACCGCTGATGTCATGCTGACGTCAGAAGCCAAAAAAACGGAAAAATGCGCAAGCACGAAAGTCAAGCTTCAGAGCTCTAGAATGAAAAACAGAGGCATTTTTTGATGCGCGATTAGCGCGAAGCGCTAATCGGGCATCGCTACGAGAAATAGGCCATATTGGAGAATCTTTAGGGAATCTTTTGATTCCTTGGCCCTTTTTGCACCGAAAATGGCAGAGAAAGCCCGATTTTGCCAATTTAAACGTATCTGAAGACAGAAAGAGACCCAGTTCAGAGGTTAAAGAGTATCAGAGAAGTTTTGAAGATAAAAAGCATGCCAAAGAGTATCAGTGTAGCGGAAAAGAGTATCAGAGGAGATTTTTCTCAGGGCTCGAGGCAAATCCAACATTTAAAGGAAAGCCCTGAAAGTCAAGAAGCAGTTGAGGAAGCATTGAAAGCTCACCGGCACAAATGACTGCACATTAAACTCACAGGAGATCAGTGGACCAGAACTCAATGCACATTTATTACAGAATCATTGTACCAAGCCACAAAGGACATCACATTAACTCAATTTTGATCCAACTGCCACTGGCGCAGCCCAAAGAAGATGTACTTACAGTTAATTCCAGCACAAGTTAGGTTTAGAAAGCTTTTTCCCACAGACCTGTTTAGGTCGATTGTAATAAATGACTTTAGATATTTTTCTTATATATGCCACCCTGAAAAATGGAGTAGGGGTTGGTTGGTTTTTTGATCTTTTTGTTAGTTCGGTATTTTGCTCAAGCAAAGACTCGCACTGTAAATGTGATACTTTCTATAATCAAAGACTGCTAAAAGCATGGATTCTGAAACTGTCTGCTGTGTTTAACTAGTCGAGGAGTGACTATGGAATTCTTGTGCTTCTACATGGTTCAATAAGTGTTTCTTTAACTCTGTTTAGTTTTTATGTTTATGTTACCATCAATCCACCATCTAAATTGCATAAAAGAAGAATAGCTTAGGATTTGCTTGGCTGCACCTTAGGCTCAATTTCTGCAATTTCTTCATGTTTTCATCAGGAATAGTTATGAACATGCATATTTAAATGATCTTGTTTACGCTGTTTCTTTCACATATGAATGCTAGTTTAGGAATTCTTAACTGCTCCTAGATAACCATTCATTCACCTCTTTCCCTATTAGTTAATGAAAGATTCTTGATTGCCTTTCATCTTTGACTTTCATCCCATCTTTTTAGCAAATTGGTATTGTTTCATGTGTAGCTATCCCGCTCCATAATCCTCTTGTGACCAAGAAAACACAATAGCAAGCCTTAATCCATGACTCCATGCCCAATGGTTTGAAACTTATCACACTTTCCCTTGCCTCTCTGCTTGGAATTATCTGCCTCACATTCATCTTCCATCCAAACAAAAAATCAAAACCCCTGAATCCAATAACTAGCCTAAAATCATCATCAACAAAGCTAAATCATTAAGAGAGAGGCCTCTCTGATTGCAGGTGGGCTAGAACCTGCAATCCAAAGATTGGTTTGTGGTTACCTCGGCCGTATCCCTTTAGGAGCCAAGGGACAACCTGAGTGATAACATAATGGTGACTCCACTGGGGACCTCCTCAGCTAATCTCATAAAACCAGTCTGAAGCTCCACAGAGGAAGAAACCAACCTTAAAAAAGTTCGGTGGACCTGTGTTCTTAGAAAATTTCCCAAAAAACAAGTTAGAAGCTGGCTCCCAAGAAGCATTCGCGCTACACAAGATCAAATCCAGATCCGAATCCCCCTGTTGTTTTTAAAAATCCCAACATAATCCCTAAAATCCGCAGAAAGCAAGAGCAGCAAGAAGATTTTACTGCTTCTATTCCCGAAACAGTTCAACCTAGTAGTTTCACAACCCCTGTCAAAGTTTTGTTCCGTTCAAACCCTTCTTCCCCTTGTTCATCATCCACTTCTCCAGGCACTTCTTTTACACCTCCGTTCACTACAAATACTACCCCGGTTGCCCCTATTATCCCAGTCACTCCAGTCGTTCCCCTTATCCCTGTTGTTCCTCTTATCCCTGTTAATATGGCTAATAGATATGCACCCTTACAGCTGCCTGCTAATCCCGGGGCTATGCCTCAGGAATATCAGACAAAAATTACCTATTTTGATGGCACAAATTCCTGCACAGCCCTACAGCATACCAAGAAAATGCAGGATTACTTTGAGAGTTATGAGATTGATGATGACAGTGTGAGAATGAAGATTTTTGTCCAAAGTTTGACTGGCGATGTCAGAACCTGGTTTAGGGCACTTACACCTAATTCCATTTTAAATCCAGAAGCCTTAAACCAGACATTTATTAACAGATGGGAGAAAAAGAAAGACCCCTTGCACATACTATCTGAGTATGATACTATCAAAAGAGGACCTCAAGAGGCTGTCTTGGATTACTGTGCAAGGTTTAATAACGTTTACAATGCAATACCTCAAAATTTGAGACCTCCACCTGATCTTGCTTTGTACAAATTCCTTGATGGTTTTGATGCTGAATTGGCATATCAGTTAAGGGAAAGAGCCCCTCAGAGCCTTGCAGAGATGCAAGATGTTGCTGTCAGTGTGGAGGCAAACCTAATTGCCAAAAGAAACAGAGCCAGAACCGAGAGAAGAACCACTTTCAAGGAAGAACCCTCAGCCTTAGACCAAAAACTAGATGCTATCATGAGCGCCATGCATAGGCTAGGAGACAGAGTAGAGAGCGTTGAGAGAAAATCAGCATGGGAAGGACAACAGGCCAACACTATAAGGAACCTGAACTTCAGAAAAAATCAGACCACAAACGCTGGAAGGGCTAGTCCCGGCCATGATATTAGGCCTCCTTTCCAAGAAAACTATGCAGAGGCATCCACATCCAGTGAGCCCGCAGATGAGACTCACATGAACCTGATAGATTCGAAAAATGAACAACAAATCTTTCTCACTGAAGAGGACCAAAACTACCCTGATGTAAAACAATTTCAGACCAAGTCGGGAGAGTATTTTGATTTCAAACAAGGTTATGATTCTGCTGTGTATGAAGTGCACAAACAATATAAGTTAAGAACAAGGACCATTGATGTCCCTGCATCCAGCAGAACAAAGGATAGCAAACAACCCAAATGTTGTCATAACAGAACCGGCTGATATTGCTGTCACAAACCTGCATTAGGTAACGGTAGAGGATATAACATACATACAACCTCCTATTGGTCAGCCTCTACCTTCCTCTCTCTCAAAATAAAATTTGAACAGCAATCCAAAAAATCTTCCCAAAACAGAAATACCACAAACTGTCATTCATCATAACGCTGACATTCAGAAAGAAGACATAGAGAATATGCCTGAAAAAGAGAAATCTGCTACTATCAACACTAAGAATCCATTGGAGAAACCATTTAACTTAGAAGCAAAAATTGGAAAACTCAAGATATCCATTCCCCTCTCAGAACTTGCCAAACATGATGTATATAGGCAAAAAATTCAAAGGTCACTTCAACTACCAGAGGTCAGGGACGATTTAAATGTTTTAGATGATACCCCTGAGCTGCTGTTTGGTCCAGAAGTTAACGGTAAATCAACATATGGACCTGTTCCACCCTTTTATGTCATATTGCACAGACATGACAAAATCTTGCATAATGCCATGTTTGACTCAGGAGCCTCACATAACCTTATGCCCAAAGCTGTAATGGAAAAGTTGAACCTTGATGTCACAAGACCTTATAAAGATTTATACTCCTTCGACTCAAGTCAAGTCAAGTGTTTAGGCTTAATCAAAGACCTTTGTGTGTTAGTCCAATTTCCCAACAAGACAATTCTAATGGACGTAGTAGTTGCTGAAATTCCCACAAAGTATGGCATGCTCCTATCAAGATCATGGGGAGAAAAACTGCAAAGATCCCTCCAACATGACCTCTCTTATGCCACTATATCTGTCTTTGGGCAACCAAAGAGACTGTACAGGGAAACATTGATGAAGTACGTGGTAAGCAGTGAGGAAAAGCCCCAAAATTTTCCAATTTACTCAATCCATTCTGATATGGATTCTTTTATTTTATCTAATGATGACACCAATCCTCCAACTGATGATAAGCCTTCAGCCTTAGAGCGAGAAACATGCATCAATGAGGAATTAGTTTCCAATGTCCATGAAATTGCCACAACAGTCAAGGCAACTAGCAAACAAGAAGAACCTCCCGAAACAGAAATTATAAGTCTGCCCAATCCTCAAATAACTGAAACTCCGAATACAAATCACAAACAAGAAATTACATGGTATCTTGAGTTTGATGGTTCTGTCAATAAGTTAGGAGCAAGGGCAGGGGTATGGATTCACAATACACATGATAATCATGCAGAAGGCCATGCCTATAGATTAAATTTCAGGTGTACAAACAACATGGCAGAGTATGAAGCTCTCCTCTTAGGCCTAAAATTGCTCAAAGTCCTAAGAGCTACTAAAGTGTCCATTCTGTAGGAATTTAAAGGGTAAGTTCCTCAGACAGAACACCAGAAGGACACCGCTCACAAACAGATCACAGATCAATACACCAGTATTTTGACGTGGTTAAAACCCTCAGAGAG
>APFE030245976.1:0-10865 GCA_000404065.3 Pinus taeda
CCTATTCCACTTGGACCCTCACCATTATTTCTTTTAGTTTTTCAATCTCCCTAATTGTAGCATAGTTTACTATCTTTGGCAGTTTTTCGGGTTCTAAACTTTCAGAGCCATTTTGAAGCCCTAAACGACATTTTTTGGCACAATTCCTTCAACAATTAAAATAATAATCTCATTTGTAGTTGTAGTCCTTAGAAAGATATTTCCAACAAGGTATTATTATTATTATTATTATTATTATTATGGTTATTATTATCATCCATTTTTGAGGTCATTACTAAGCCAGACACAAAATTTGTGTATGAGACTCCCTTGTTAGTGGGACAAGGGACCTATCTCCACACAACGATTTGACTGCTAAGTCTACGAAGGCATACATACTCTACCCCCTCTGGTTTTGAACCTGTGACCTCTTAGGAGAAAACACATGCTCTTAACCATTAAGCCCACTCAAGCTATGTACGCATCAAACAGAGATAATATGATCAAGTTACGACCCTGGGAAGTTGGCTACCCAACTAACCCCAATGGGGCCCATAAACTCTTGGTGTTACATCTCCCTTGGTTAGAGTTTTGGTTGTTTAGGGTTTTATCTTATTGTTCAATAATAAAAAGGCCCTTAGCATCATTGTAACTCAGTTCATAGGCATGTAGCCGCCACATCTCCTCTAAGAGATAATCTACCATCACCAAAGCTATCTTATTTCCATTCTATTTGTAAGAAACATTCAGTTTTTTCTATTAATGAAATGGAGTGTTTTTCTGTTGCATCTATGTGTTTATGAGTATATCTATAAGTCGTTGTGTTCATGTTTAAGTTTGGATTAGTATGTTCCAGAGATGTCGAGGTTTCCTCTTGGGAAGAAATTTATCAGTGTTTTGAAGATGAAGGGCATACACTCAATAAAAGAATAGTAATGGCTAACGGCAAACACGTGTCTTAGAAAATACTCCAATAGACACGACCAATTCATTTCTTCACAGGATCATAGCAAGGCCATGCTTAATGCCTTATACAGATATGGTTCATTGAGGTTTTGAAATTTTGGACTTTTCCAGAAGACACATACAAACATTAAAAGGAACAATGATTGGTTCTTTTGCCAGTAGAGATTTGCAAAGTATGTATCATTTGCCAATCCTCAGTTTATATATAATAAGGAGTTTTTCAAGGGCTTTGTAAATGAGAATGGGCATCCATCAGAACAAGTCAGGAAATGATATAAAATACCTAAAGAAACATAAATCAAAGGAATCCAATAAGTAATCACTCGATTCCCTCGCTACTCCTTTTTCCCAAGTTGCAACTATGATGCATCAATTTCATGCGTAGCCTAATTTTTTAAAATTCCAAGACACATGGGTACCGTTAATCGATGGTATGAGAGAAGGTTATATATTTAATTGGTCCATTATTCTGTTAAATAATTTAGCTACACATATCTTAGCTTTTCGATGATCTAGAAGTGTTTCTAGAAATAAGCTTCCCGATTTCTACATGTCTTCCTATATCATGGATTTCTTGTGTTTTACAATGGATTTTCCTACTATGGATTGGAAATGGACCATTCAAGATCCAAAGCCTATTCATATCTACCATGATATCTTGTGGGAGTCCAAATACTATGAACATTTCTATCAGATTTGTCACAAAGTGATGATTTCAGTATTTGAGGTCATTTTTGAGTTCAACCACCTCTAATGTATCAAGTAGCAATGGATGACCTTCGGAAGGTTGGAAATTGGTTTAGGGAAGAAATTTTCACTTGCATTAGAGTCTATGGTAGCCTTTCCCATCCTCATGTTTTTCCCATGTTCATTCCAAACAAATTAGAAAGCATGGAAGTATCTTATCAAACATTGGGTTATGGTATCACTAAGGTATTGAAGTTATCAAATAAAAGGATATGGCATGCTTTCCCTACCAAAATCAACACATTTTCATTGGCTAATTATTTTCATGCTGAGAAATAGGCTCTTAAGTTGCCTATTGTTCCTAATAAACAATATGATCCTAGTGCAGTGGTGAAGAATTTTACTGCTTCCTAGTGACTCTCATAGTTTGTCCATGAAGCAGAAAAGTTATATGACTTTCTTACACAAACCTCGTCTTATGCATCAATCCTACAATGAGAAAAAGCACAATTGAATGCATAGGAGAAAACTCAGTTAATGCAATACAAAACTTTCAGGATAGCCAATATTCCTCTAGGTCTTCTATAGCTAACCCTGGAAATGTCATCAATTTCAAATGTTTCGCTTGATATTTTTTCACAATCAGTGATTCCTCCTCATGATCAACTAAAAGTTGTCATAATTTCTTTTACCTCCCACGTAGATGAATTGATATTGATCCTAAAATAAATGAGGCATGGAATGAGTTTATTCATCAAAATACAGTTTCACAAACTGAAATTTCTTCATAGCAGTTGATGCTTAGGCTACTTCTAAGAATCCTAAATAAGATAACAAGTTGTGGGAGATTATTGATAAATCCGACACTGAGATTATTCATTCTTTTCCTACTTCATAGGTTACTCTGAATATTGAAGAAATCCTTCCTTTGGACATTTTCTACAATCCTCAATATAAGGTTGTCATCAAAAGGGGAAGGAATAAGAGGAAATTGGATCAATCTCAGTCATTGGTGCCTAGCAAGGCCCCTTCTTTTGAAGTTATGTGCAAAGGATCCTCTACAAAACCAACAAAAGAGTGAGGAAATTTAAATCAATTTATAAGTGCCTATGCTTCAACAATTATTGAAAAGGATGTAGAAGTTGAAGAACTTATTAAGGAGAAAGAGAAGAAAATTATCTCGTTGGAGCAAACTCTTAATACTCAAAAATAGAAAAATAATGAACAATGGTAGAATTAGGTGTCAAAGCTACAACAAAAAATTGATTCCTTGAAATTACAACATGACGAGGAAATAAAGATGAAAGATGCTCAAATCAAAGAAATGTAGAAGAAAATAGAGAAATTACATGTCAGCCCCAACTAATAGAATTCAAGAAAGAATCTAAAGAATTAAATTCTCTGGTCAAGCATCAACAAAAAGTATTGTGCAATAAGCTCCTGATGATCCAGGATCAATGTAAAACTGCAAATTCTCTTGTGGATCTTTTGTCTGATATGATGAACTACTTCTAAGAAGTGAATGAGAATATCACTAATTTTGTAACTTGGAAAGAACATGAAAAGGGTAGAACTATGAATCTACCTAATATTGATGAATCCCAAAAGATAATAATTTTTCAAGAGTGAGAAGTTAGGATGAAACAAGATGAAGTTGTTAAGAATGAAGTTGGAGAAATTTCCAATTATATCATTGAAGAAGTGAATGATACCTTATTACAATCCAATCTCATTTCTAATTGCTCTGAAGGTTCACTGCCAGATGCCAAGAAATTATTGAAATCTTGGATGGAACATTGTAAAAACTAGTTGGGATGATTGAGTAGTTGCCTAAAATTGGGCATCATTGGCAGGTTTTGGTTAAGCTTCACAACCAATGGTTAGTTGTCCAATGCTTATCCAATTTTATTATGTATATTTTTCCACCACTGAAGACTTCCATTTTTACCATCCAGAAGAGGATCAAGCCCAGGAATGCCCCAGAGCTCACCATTCTGTTGGGTATTTACAGATTGTGGCAACTTACTATTGCAAAATATTCATCCTAAATTTCAATATTGTTACAATTATTTCCTGATTAGTATTTTTCTATTGTTTCTACTGAGAGATTTATGGAATAGTTCTTTTTTTTTTTTTAAGACTATAAAGTACCTCTTCGAGATGGACAAAGGATTATGAATTTTGAAAAGGAAGGACTTAAAACTGCACTATTTTAATTTAAGTTTTTCTTAATATAAGTTGAACGAATTTCAGTCTTGAGATGAGAAAATCTACAGTTTCTCGGGTACTATTATCCTATGTTTCAGTATCTTTGCTTTGAAAGGAATTTTTTAATGACATTGTTCACATATATGTATGGTAGTCAGTTTTTCATCACCACTATTGGAAAGCTTGGTTAAACTTTAATGTCTATTATGAACAACGAAATTGTTATCATTTGTGATGCTTTAATTAAATTAATTAAATTAATTTAATTTCATTGAATTATTATCGTGATTTCGTAATAAGCTATATTATTGTTTTAGTTATGACATATTTCTAACATGTATGTGCTCATATCACCCGGGTGCTATAATAGGTTGTAGTAGATTATACTATAGTTGTTAATACATATTAATATCCATTAATATATATTTTTACCATCATCCATCCCACTTCACGTAGCTTTTATTTAAGGGAAATTGGTTCCAAAATTCAATTCAGATCCACTAGTACAAATGAGAAAGGATCTAATTGGGACCCTGAGTGGGTGGTTTTCCCCCAATGTTGATGACGGAAATTCAGGCCATCAACATTTTTGGTGCTAGAAGGAGGGCCAATAGACTATGAACGGCAAGAAGATCTCACTCTAAATAAAGAGACTATCCTAAGAGTCAATCCCCCTCAAAGTCTCCCCCAACTTCTAGATCCCATTCTAAATAACCTAATTCTCAATATGAAGTTGTTGAGCCATATTCCAAATCTCCTAGTCTTGTTAAAAGGTCAGATAGTGAAATATCTGTAAATACACCACTTTCAGATCACCCGAATGAGGTCCTTGATCTTCAAAATCTAATATAGAAATTGGAAGGAATTTCCAATTCTGGTGAACAACATTCTCAAACTAAGCCTTTTGAAGGGAGTGTTACATTTTCACTAAGATCCATTGGAGTTATTACTAGATTGAAAAGTGAAAAAATTGGATTTGAACTATTTTAATTCCCACTTCCAAATAACAGGAAAAAGAAGCATAACTCTAGTCATGATTCATTAGCTAGTGAGAATGTTACATCTTCTCTACCTATACTCCTACTATTTTTCCTACTTCCTCTCAAACTCCTTGACATCCTTCTTTACTATCTTCTTATCATCCTTTAACAACCAAATCCACTCATATTTCCTCTTCTCAACCAACTACCACTACTATAGTCAGTAGTGTTGTTGGGGAAACTATTTCAATTGTCAGTAATTCAATTGCCCCTTCATTAAGTACTTCTACTTTTGGATCTACCTCATTAACTATTGGTCATATTATAAATCCGAAAATTATAGATAGACCATGGAGAAATCTAGGAGCACTTTCAATGAATCCTCCTTTGCACCCTCTCCCTAAACATCCAGAGAGATGGTTGCCTAAATTTAATCCAAATGATAGCCTTCGTGCAGAAGAACATCTACATAATTTTATGTTGGAAATTAATCTTAATGGATTTTTGGAAGAAGATGTAGTGTGTAGATTATTTCCTTATACATTTGAAGGATCAGTAGGCTCATGGTATTTTTCGTTACCTGCTATATCAATTACTAATTGGGATACATTCAAAGAGAAATTCCTTGAGAAATTTGGGGATCATAAAACAATAACAACATTAATTAATTAATTATCAAATCTAAAAGCTTCATCTAATGAGAAAGTCAAAGATTTTAATTCAATATTTAATAAGGTTTTAATTAAGATCCCAACTACATTCAGACCTAGTGTCGATGTTCAAATCAAATGGTATAACAGTTCCCTACCTTCAAATATTGCTATGTTCATTGACAGAGCTGAAATGACATTACTCAATGATAATATGAAGGAAGCTCTAGATATAGAGAAAAGGGTATTAACCCTTGAAAACAAATCTATTGCTGAAGAAAGAAAACAATCTAAAAAGGTAACTTTCAAATAAAAACCCAAAAAACATTGCTTCCAAAGATCCTTATGATCTAGAGGGTTTACATAAAGTCTTTAAAACCATTTCCAATGAGATGGTAGAATTGAAAAAGAAATCAGTTGAAAATTCAATGAGATATTTTAGACCGATAAAGAGAAATCAACCTATCCAATCTCAACCACCTGCTTAGATATTTACTACATATTCATATAAATAAGAGGAAATGGAGGGAATAGTATAAGTAGAAGAAGCAAAAGATTAAGAAGTAACTGAAGCAAATGGCTTATTGGATTTTATCCTCTCTACTTTAGAAAATGAAGAAGAATAAGAATAGGCTCTTCCTGTTAATACTCGAAGTAAAGGACCTACAAGTACACCATGGGAAAATAAAAAAAGTTCAAATGGGTCATCTAATGAAAAGGGTACCTCCAAAAAGTCTTCTAATCAATATTTAGGATCTACATCGAATATTCCTAAAACTCCTCCCACCACTTCTTCTACATCAAATATGCTAATAGTTTTAGAAGAAAAAGGATATGAAGAAGACCAAGGATAATATTTCCTTATATGAGGTCGGTAAATTAAAGCAACAAAAAAAATTATTGCTTAAAGAATTGAACATTGTTCTTGTTTCTCCATTACCTTGAATTGTTGTTACTACTAAAGTCGCTAAAGGAAAGAATAACCATCCTCATGTCCTTTCTGGTAAGCTAGAACCCTTTGATGCAATTTTGATTGGAGAAATGTCTAATTCACATACATCTCCTTGCCTTTTAATGTTTGAACTTTTCAACAAAAATGTTCATAATTTTCTGGTAGATTCAGGTGATTCTTCCAATATCACGCCTTATTCAATATGCCTGAAATTAAATGTGAAACCACTGAAATATGTTGTACAAATAGTTCAACTTGATAGAACAAAAGTTAAGGTTCTAGGAGAGATGAATGAAGTATTAAGTCAGACTATCTTCCAATTCAAAGGTATCTCAGATTATAGATAATTTGGTGTCTGATATCCCTAAATTATATGGTCTTATTCAGAGTAGGGATTGGTCTGAAAAGTTACATGGATATTTTGATACAAATTGGTCTCTTCATTGGCTGCCTTATAATGGTAAACCTAATCAGATTAGAGTTGATAGGGAGAAACATATGAAGTATATTGTGACTGATCTAGATGAAGAAAATGAGCCAGTAACTTTCACTAATAATATCCTTGGAAATTATTCTTCTAAATATTTCTTTGCGAGTTTTCCTAATCAATTTTCTCATTCCCCATTGTGTATGTTACATCACAAATTGAACTTCTTTCACAAACAGACTCATCTAAGTGTGTAAATAGTATAGAATTATTTGTAAATAACCCTGATAATTTCTTTTGGACTCTTTATTTCGATGGGTCTAAGTAAAATGATGGTACAGGAGCTGTTTGTATACTAGTAAGCCCAAATGGAGAAAAAACTATGCTTTCCTGCAAACTTGAGATTGAATGTACCAATAATGTGGTTGAATATGAAGCACTTGTTCAAGGAATATAAAAGGCTAGTAGTCTTGATGTGAAGTTTCTTAAGGTTTTCGGTGAATTTGAAATTGTTGTTAAACAGGTAAGAAATAACATTCATTGTGTTCCAAATCACTTAAAGGATTATCATTCCTTGATCCAAGACTTAACCTCCCAAGTTTTGGCATTTAATATATCTCTTATCCCTAGAATCCAAAATTCTAATGCAAATTTATTAGCCAATGTTGTCGCTACGTTGATTCCTCCTAAGGACTTTAGTCCAAATAAATTTTCAATTGAATTGATTTTTCGACCCTCCATCCCCAATGATATTACTAATTGGAGATTTTTCAATGATGATGCTAATATTATGAGTTTTCTTACCTTGGAAGGAACATACACATCTCAAATTATTGATGAGGATGAACGTGATAAAAAATCTTAATATGTCCTCATATGAAAATTCATTGCCAAAAACCTATGGAGAAATTAGAAGATCTGTATGATTTGAAAGATATATTTAAAATGCCAACCAATTGCAAGCTCCAAAGCAGTACTTTAAGGTTTGAAATAATCAATTTAGGGTCTTAATAAAAACCACAAAACATAAATCTAGGACTCACACTCTCTCCTGAAGAAAGATTAGCTTTTATTCATTTACTAAGAAGATACAAATATGTATTTCCTTTGAGTTATGATGAGTTGAAAACTTATGATACTTCTATCATTCAACATATAATAACAGTGTTTCCAAATGTTAATACATTGCAATAGACGCTGAGAAAAATACACCCAAATATTGAGTAATAGATTAAAACTGAATTGAATAAATTGCTCAAAGCTAAAATCATCTTTTTTTGTTAGACATTCCAAATGGGTATCAAATCTTTTTCCTGTTAGGAAAAGAATGGGGATATTTGAATTTGTATAGATTTATGAAACTTGAATAGAGCCTCTGAGAAGGAAATTTTTCCATTACCTCCCATGGAACAAATTATGTAATCAGTTGCAGGTTCTGAATTAATGTCTTTCTTAGATGCTTTTACTAGTTATAACCAAGGTCTCCTTCATCATGCATATAGGTTGGAGACCACATTCAAAAACAAATGGGGAACATTTGCATATCAAAAAATGACCTTTGGTATAATAAATGTTGGAGAAAAATTTCGAAGAGTGATGGAAATAGATTTCAGAGGTCTGATTAATAAATAATTAGTTGTTTACTTAGATGATACCCCAATTTATTCTAAATAGAGAAATAATCATCTTCATGACTTGAAGTAGATGTTTGAAAGGTGTAGGAAGTTTGGAGTATCACTTAATCCTAAGAAATCATGCTTTTCCTTAATTGAAGGAAAGATGTTAGGATTTATTGTTTCAAAATATGGAATTACTATAGACCCTAAAAGGGTTAAAGCCATTTACGAAATTTCTTTGCCCCATAATAAAAATTCAATGCAATATTTCCTAGGGAAAAATAATTTTGTTAAATGTTTTGTTACGGACTTCTCACAAATTGTTATGCCCCTTTAAAATATGATTAAAAGGAAAAGAATTTATAAATGGGGGCAAGCTGAGAAAAAATATTTCAAATCCATCAAACCGGATATGATTGACATTCCTTCATTATCTTCCCCTGATTATTCTAGAGAATTTGTTTCATATACTTTTTCCTAAAATCACTCATATGCAATAGTTTTGAATCAAAAGAATAAAGAATAAGCATAATCTATTGTTTGCTTTTACAGTTCAACATTCCGGGGAGTAGAATTGAATTATTCACAATTTGAAAAGTAGGTTTTTTTAGTCTTCAAATAAATCAAATATTTTATTCCTTTTCTCTTAAAGTCACATGCAAAGGTATTTGGTCCATTCCCAGTTGTTAGACAATTAATAATTCAAAGAGAATTGGGTGAAAAGAGATCCAAATGGGTCATAAACTTATAGGAATATGACCTCGAAATCAAACCAGCTAAAATTGTTAGAGAACAAGGTTTTTACAAATTGGTAGCTGGTGCATCTAAGAATACATGTAAAGATTATTTACGTGAAAATATTGAAGTTTCAGAGATTTTCCTTGTTGACACTGAATCCCAATATGCAAACCCTATTTTCTATTTAAAGAATGGCTATGCAGCTGTTGAAATTGATTCTAAAAATAAAAGGGCATTAAGACTAAAAGCGAATCAATATCAACTTTTGAATGATATGTTATTTAGAAGGAATTATGGTTATGTCTTGCTTAGATGTCTTGAAAAAAATGAGGCTTGCATGATGGACCAATTGGTGGAAATTATAGTGGAGATACTGCTAGTCATAAAATACTCCATTGTGGATATTATTGGTTAACCTTATTCAAGGATGCACATAAATATGTCACGAAATGTAAAATCTGTCAAATCGTTTTAGGAAGAGAAAAGAAAACAACTTTACCATTACAACTTGTGAATATCGAACAACAATTCGAGCATTATGGTTTAGGAATTCTAGGTTAGATTGTTCCTCACTCATCTAAGCATCATAAATATATTCTCACTATTTCCAACTATTTCACTAAGTGGGTGAAGGCAGACCCTTTATAAGTGGTCAACTATGATGTTGTAATTGAATTTATTGATCAGTATATTATTACTAGGTTTGGCCTTCCAAGTGCTCTTATGTTTGACTATGCATCCTATTTTTTTGGAAACTTGATTAATAAATTTGCAGTAACAAGGGGTTTCAAGATTAAATAGTCTCCGAATTATTATCCCCAAGGGAATCGATTAGCAAAGTCTACAAATAAAAATATCTTAATAATTTTGATGAAAATAAAAATAATTGGCATAAAGCTTTAATATTTTCTCTATGGGTAGATAGAATAACTCATAAGGTTTCCTTAGGGACTTCACCTTACTATTTAGTTTATGGAAAATAAGTTTTTTCCACTAGTGTTTCTTTTCCTTCACTAGCCCTGGTTCAGTCTATTGAAGAAAAACCTTATTTTTCCCTTCAACTAATATTATCTCAATTATTGAAATTAGAAGAAGGGAGGGATAATTCAAAGCATACTTATGCTAAACATCATAGCAGATTTAAATCATGGTTCAATGCAAGTTTACCTGGAAATAAGATTCTGAAGTTGGCAACCTTGTACTGAAATGGGACAAATCTCATGAACAAAAAGGTGAACACACAAAATTTCAGAAACTTTGGTTAGTACCATTTCAAATCGTGGAAAAACTTGGCCCATATATTTTTATTCTTCAAGACTTACAGGGTAGGAAAGATTCTTATCCTTAAGAAATATTTTTTTTGAAGTTCATGCTACTTTTTGTAAATATGTAAACAATCATAGGTATAAACTGGCTTTTCTTTTAGCTATTTTTGTTTAATGCTACTCTTTTGACTTTGTATTTGGGTATATATATTAATATTCTCTAATAATTTTTACGAGATTCATTTTTAAAAACGGAAACTTATGAAGAAAATTATTATTATGTTATTTTTTAGAATTTCATAAATATTATAATCTCTGATATCAGTGATTATGTCTTATTATTATGCAAACCACCCTTAACCTAAAATATCTAAAAAGGTTATTTTGTCTCATGCCC
>APFE030245982.1:0-15960 GCA_000404065.3 Pinus taeda
GGACTGGTTGTTCGAGGTGGACGTAGCCCAAACTGGGTGAACCATGTATATCTGTGTCTCTCTTGTTTTGTGCGTTTTCTGTGTTTATATTTCTACAATATTTTATGTGTTCCATTGCTTCGTAATATATAATATTCTAACATTATTGACTATCCAACCCAAGGGATATGGCTTATGATGAGGTATAGTTTCAAGGTTAATATTTTTGACCAAGTCTTCTGAAATTAAGTTTGATTGTGACCCACTATCAAATAATGCATCAATATTTGAATGATTTGAAATTACCCTTACATGGAAAAACTCTATCCTTGATTCTTCATTTGGAGTGTTGTTATGACTATGTGAGGAAATAGATCTTGCAACAACTTCTTTTCCTTTTGTGACCATGGCTGAAATCTTGGTCTCATCGCCAGAATCAGATCCAAGATCATGTTGTGTGGTAGTGGTCGTGTTTTGTTTTCCCTTATTGTTTAGTATCTTAGGCCTTAGTTTGGGATGTAATTTTCAACAGTTGATCCAGGATGTTTTCGCTTATAGATGTAGAGAAAAGAATTGCATACAAAAATTGCAGCCTAACACATAAATGTGCACATTTGAAAAGAAGAAGAAAACACATAAAAGGCACAAAAAGAAGACACCAAGGCTTGATAATGGAGTTCATCCAATTTGGACTATGTCTCCGAGCCCAGCTCAACAATGGGGAGGCCTTTCTTATTAAATGGCATGAATAAACAGAATTACATTCATCAATCTGTCCATAGAGAGGCTTATACCTCCAATCTGCCTGATGGCTATGAAGTGAATGCCTAAGATGGAGTGGTGTGCAGTGCCTGAGCTTCTCGCAACTGTAGAAGAGGTTTGGAGTGTGTAATTGTTTAAAACATATCAATAATTGTTCTCGGCCTCCTGTGAACAGTGTGTCGCAACCATAAAGATGCCTCCTCCCATGCTCTTCCATTGATCCCTTTTTATAATGGTTTCTTGGACAAAATCCCATGTAAAATGGGGCTTGTCTAGTTAATAAGAGAGGTTGGTAGAGGAGAAGTATCGGTTGGCACAACTGTCCCCTAAAAATGGCCACTTATCATTTAAAATTATAACACTTCAAAAATCCTAAATACACTAAGAAATCTGCTAAAACCCGTTTAACCGGATTTCAAATATTATTGAATCGGGCATATAACTTCTATTGGGTCCATACTGAAGTTGCGAATTGGCATATCTCTGGTCCATGGTCTTGTTCACAGGGAAGGGCCAATCATCGATCTCTGATCGCCGATATTAGTGTCAGTGGATCGTGTCGGTTCCACTCATATGTAATGTTTCGATGCCCCAATAACGGTTCTATCGATTGGTGTATCGTCGATCCAACTGCCATATCGCCGATATAAGCATATGTATATATATAACTTCCAATTGTAATGCCTCTGATCCACCGATCTGATCTAATCGAAGATCGGCGATCGAGAGTTCCATGGCCCCAATGCTTAATTCCACCCTCATGTAACCTCCGATTATGATTTTCCTTTAAGGCTTTAAGACCCATTTCTAAAGGAAATTCCTCTTTTTCTAAAGGATTGAAGAGCCCTTCTTTTTGCAATAACTTCATCATCCGGACTCGGATTGAAGTACCATTTGTGTCGTTGGAATTAGGAAGACGAGATCCATATTCTGGTCCTGAGTTAACTTTATTCCAGTCACTTTGATTTCTAAGTTTCCATGCGATTGTATCTGAAGATTTAGTAGGATCAATCCTCCCCATTGAGGAGCTTTTGGAATGCCAAAAGCCTTTCATTAGTCAATTGGAAAGTGAGGGAACTGTACCCTCACTTTCTCTTTCTCCAACCATCTGGCCTTGTTGGGATGCATTCCCTTGAATCCAACTCGAAGGTACTCTGCATCTCCTCGCTGTGAAGTCCTAGTTCTTCTATCAAGGTTGATGTCTTTAGGCAACTCATCGAGATATTCAAGTGCAAAATCATTGACAGTAGGAACTGTACCCACCTCATCAGTGTCCATGATCAAAGGTGGTTCATACAGCTTTAGGTTCTCCACATTCACTACTGGGTACATCTGCATATATACTGGAAAGTCAAGATGAAAGGCATTGTTCCCAATCTTCTCCAATATGGTGAATGGTCCATATTGGATTGGCCACAACTTCTTTCCTTCTCCCTTCATCTTGTCTTTGCTAATGTGGAACCACACCTTGTCGCCCACTTGGAATTGATGGTCAACTTGGTGTTTATCATGTCAAGCCTTGTAATGGGCTTGACTCTTTTCCAACTACTCTTGCATTGCTTCGTGAATCATTTGGATTCGCTGAATGAACTACTGAGCTTTGTCTTTATCATTACATCTACTGGAGCCATCCTCCCTTCTAAAGACCATGTCTAAAGGGTCCTTTGGTAGGTAACTAAAGCATGTCTCAAATGGTGAACGTTGTGTCGATGAATGCACTGCTCAGTTATAGGAATGTTGTATATAGGGGAGATGTTCATACCACAACTTTGGATGTTTCCCACAAAAGCATCATAATAGGGGTACCACAGTACAGTTAACAACCTCTATTTGCCCATCAGATTGCGAGTGAAATGCCATGCTTCTTTTCAGTTTGGTGTCCATCATCCTCCACAAGCTGGTCCAGAACTCTCCAAGGAAGCGAGAGTCTCGATCTGACACAATTGATGTGGGTAAACAAAAGTGGACCCAAACATACTGAAAGAAAAGAGAAGTAGTCTGCTCTGCAGTAATCTGCTTTTTACAAGGCATAAGAATACACATTTTTCTAAACTGGTCAACGACAACATACAAATAGTCGTGACCCTTCCTAGACAAAGGTAAACCTCCTACAAATTCCATTGACACACTTTCTCATGGACGACTCAGAATAGGGAGTGGTGTGTAGAGCCCAAGCTTTCTATTAGAGGGCTTTGAAACAGAACACATCACAAAACCCTCTACATAGCGAGTCACAATGTTTTTCATAAGAGGCCAAAAGAAAAATCTTTGTACATGACTTAAAGTCTTCTCGACACCAAAGTGTTCAAACACAAGAGAGGTGTGGGCCTCTCAGATTACATGCAGTTTTTCTCCTGTGCGAATACACAATTTACCAAGGTGATATAACAATTTCCCCTGCAAGTGATAGTTGTCCACCTGTGAACCATGGGCTAGTTTTGCATAAATCTCCTTAAAGTCATCATCATTAGCATATTGTTGAGCATAACTTTCAAAAGACAATGAAGCTTTATGCAAAATAACAGAAGTAGAATTAGGAGGGCGAGATAGCATATTGACCACTTTATTGCTAGTTCCCTTCTTATACTTTATTACCAAATGAAACTGTTGAAGAAATCCCATCCACTTAAAATGATGAGTTTGCTACAACTTGGTTTGTGATTGAAGGTACTGCAAGGGATGATGATTTGTATGGATGATGGTCTCCTTGCTGATTAGGTAGCGTTTCCACTTTTTCACACTCTGCACCAAGGCATAAAGCTCCTTGTCATAGGTGGGATAGTTTATCACAATTTGAGAAAACTTCTCAAAATGGTAACAAATTGGCTTCTTTTTCTACATCAATACAGCTCCCATGGCATAACTGTTGGCATCAGTTTCGATCTAAAATGGTTGTTGGAAATCGGGTAAGGCTAACACTAGCATGCTGCTAATTTTCTCCTTCAAAGTTTCGAAGGACTTCTGCTGTCTTCCTCCCCATTGGAAGACTTGTTTCACACTTGTCAATGTGTGCAAGGGTGCTGCAATAATAGAGAAATTAGCAATAAATCTCCTCCAATACTAGACTGCACCTAGGAAGCTATGGACCTCAGTTACACTAGTAGGCTTAGGACAATTTACAATTGCTTCAACTTTAGTGGGATCATTTTTTAACTGGCCATGACCAACAATATGACCTAGGTAACCCAAAGAGGTTTTCCCGAACTCACACTTTGAAAATGTTACAAAGAGTTTTTCTCTCCTTAGCACATCAAGCACTTTCTTTACATGACTCATATGTTCAACCAACTCTTATTGAAAACTAATATATCATCTAAATATACAAGAACAAACTCATTGATGAAAGGCTGAAAGATATGATTCATAACCCGCATAAAGGTGGCTAGAGTGTTGCAAAGCTCGAATGGCATTACCATCCATTCGAACAACCCCTGCTTGGCTTTGAAAGCAGTTTTCCACATGTCTTGCTCCGCAATTCAGAACTGGTGATAGCCACTGCGCAGACAAAATTTTGCTAAATAAACAACAATTTTTAATTGATTCAATAAATCATCTATGCGTGGGAAGGGATAGCAATTTTTTACTGATATTTTGTTGAGCACGTAGTAGTCCACACACATCCTCCAGTTTCCGTCCTTTTTTGGCACTAGAACAATCAAAAACCCACATTGAGAGGAGCTTAGCTTGATCATGCCTTGGTCCAAAAATTCCTACACTTGATGCTTGATCTCCTCCATTTTGATTGCTGACATTCTGTACATGTTGATATTTGGCAAAAGGGTGTCATGCAATAGGTGGATCTCGTGTTGGATCTCCTTCTTTGGAGGTAGTCCCCGCTGCTCTTGAAACAATTCAGTATAATAAGAAATTAATTGCATTAATTCTTGTTTAAGCTCCCCATCATAGCCCTAGAATGAGTCTACGAATTCGGCCTCCTGCTCCCTTACAACCATAAGCATGCATGCCTTGCTAGAGTTCACTAGCCATTTCATCTGTCCAACGCTTACAAGGCTGGCATTAATTTTTTTTTTTTTATGAGCCCGCACTATGTACTCTATCCCATCCTTAGTGATGTGGTATTTATTTTCATGGTAGAAAAATATAGCTTTTCTATCATACAAGTAGGGGCTCCCCAATACCATGCAATATAACATCCATCTCTACTTCATCTACCAGCTTAGAAGCAATCACAAATTTTACCTTGCACTGATGGGTTACATTCAATTTAGCTTTATCATGTATCCATTCCAGCGGGTAAGGCTTTGGTTGTGGTTTTATTTCTAAGCCTAGCTTCTTTACCAAAGATTCTGCAATTAAATTTGCTTGGGACCCTGTATCAAACAAAGTTTATACTTTGGTATGGTTTACTACTACTCTGATATGAAATAATTCAATCATTTTTCTATCATTTGAAATGGACTCATCGACAAAACTGGTGCTTCCCTGTGATTTAGAATCACAGGAGGTGTAAAGGTACCTTTTGTTCTTGCTACTGTGACTAGCACTTCATCTCCTAAATCTGATCCAAGGTCTTGTTGTGCTACTGCAACTTTTTTCTGCTTCCCTTTTCCTCCATACTTCTTTGGGTGTTTTTCTGGGTGCTGCTTCCAACAGTGATCATCATCGTGGCCTTCTTTCTTGCAATGATTGTAATAAGGCCGCTCTCACTCTTTGGCTGCTGCTATTTTCTTCTCCTTCCCTTTCCTTTTCGCTTTGGATTTGCCATTGGGAGGTTTGAACTGTGGCTTTCTAGATTGGTCCTCTCTTTCATTCTTGCCCCTGTTTTCAATATGAATTTCTTTCACACTAGATGCATCAATAGTGGTTGGTTCAAACAACAATGCTGAATTCCAAACATAACTATGCAATGAGCCAATACACTTAGTTACAACTTTAGGTGTATCTAATGCAATACCCAAATTCAGTGCTTGCTTCCTAAATGTTTCTATAAAACTTTGAATGTCCTACTCTTTGCCTTGCCTTAAATATTGCCAATTCATCAAAGCTTTCTGTTTGTATCCTAAGGGATAAAATTATTCCCTTAACACAGAAGTAAAAGAAAACCATGAGGAAAAGAGCTTACCCACAATTTTATTTCTTTGCAATTTACTTTCCCACCAAACAAGAACTGTGTTGCCTAGCCGTAGAGAGGCCAGCTGGATTTTTGCCTCATCCTTTATGATTTGCTGAATCCTGCAATAAACCTCAATATGCTTGATCTAATTATTAAGTTTTTCTACGTTACTTTCACCATTAAACACAGGAAGATCAAATTTAACATCTAATTTTAAAAAAAAAAGTTTCTTAGATGCATCCTTTTGATTTCTCTGATTATGGTGGTGTGGGGAAGAAGAACCTTCACCACCAGAAGGAGAAGGAGGGGGTTCTTCTCCATCATTCCCATGTGCTGAACCTTGTCCTTCTGGATTCCTCTCTTTAGCTTTTTCTAGTCTTATAACCAGTTGGCTGATATTCTCTGCCATTGAATAGAAAGTCTTTCTGAAATTGCGCTCCTCTTCAATACGAGCTTCCTCTTCAACCATGTTTCTTCTTCGAGGTGCACACCCTCCCTCTGGATTGAAAGGTGCAAGATTCCCTTCGCCTCTTTGAAGCCTGCCTCTTGTTAGCAGACAAACATGCAATTCACATCTAAAAATCCTTGCTCTGATACCACTTGGTCGAGAATGTTTTCGCTTATAGATGTAGAGAAAAGAATTGCATATAAAAATTGTAGCTTAACACATAAATGTGCACATATAAAAAGAAGAAGAAAAAACATAGAAGGCACAAAAACAAGACACCAAGGCTTGATAACAGAGTTCATCTAATTTGGACTACGTCTCCAGGCCCAGCTCAACAATGGAGAGGCCTTTCTTATTAAATGGCATGAATAGACAGAATTACATTCATCAATCTATCCATAAAGAGGCTTATACCTCCAATCTACCTGATGGCTATGAAGTGAATGCCTGAGATGGAGTGGTGTGCACCGCCTAAAATTCTCGCAGCTGTAGAAGAGGGCTGGAGTGTGTAACTATTTGAAACAGATCAATAATTGCTCTTGACCTCCTGCGAACAATGTGCTGCAACCATAATGATGCCTCCTCCTGTGCTCTTCCATTGATCCCTTTTTATAATGGTTTCTCAGACAAAATCCCATGTAAAGTGGGGCTTGTTTGGTTAATAAGAGAGGTTGGCAGAGGAGAAGTATTGTTAGGCACAACTATCCCCTAAAAATGGCCTCTTATCATTTAAAATGATAACACTTCAAAAATCCTGAATACACTAAGAAATATGCCAAAACCCATTTACCAGATTTCAAATATTATTGAATCGAGCATATAACCTGTATCAGGTCCATGCTGAAGTCGCGGACTAACATATTGCTAGTCCATGGTCCTGTTCACGGGGAAGGGCCAACCACCAATCATCGATCACTGATATTGGCGTCGGTCGATCGCGTCGGTCCTGGTCATATGTAATGTTCAGATGCCCCGATAACGGTTCCGCCGATCCAATTGCCCTATAGCCAAAATAAGCATATGTTATATATATAACTGCCAATTACGATGCCTCTGATCCACCGATCCGATCTGATCGAAGATCAGTGATTAGGAGTTCCATGGCCTCAATGCTTAAGTCTGCCCTCTTGCGACCTCCGATTGTGATTTGCCTTTAAGGCTTTAAGACCCATTTCTAAAGGAAATTCCTCTTTTTCTTAAGGATTGAAGAGCCCTTCTTTTTGCAATAACTTCATCATCCAGACTCGGATTGAAGTATCGTTTACGCCATTGGAATCAAGAAGACGAGATGTATATTCTGGTCTTGAGTTGACTTTATTCTGATCACTTTGATTTCTAGGTTTCCATGCCATTGTATCTGAAGATCCACCTAGATCAACAGTGGTTTCATCATGCCCCGCTTTGAAACAATGTTAGTATATAGTTTTCTCCCCTTATTTCTTCACACTTGCATTCTTCTTTCCTTTCCACTTTCCACCCTTCTCTTTCTCCTTACCCTTGAATAGCTTCTTCTTACTACCATCTTCCTGAATGTTCTTTCCTCTTACTTCAAGGTGCATGGCTTGCAAACATACCTCATCTAAATTGCTTGGATTGAACATAATGATAATGTGTTTTAAGTAGGAATGTAAAGTCCCAATATATTTCAAGAGTGTATCTTGGGAATTCAAGTTTACTCCTAACAACAAAGCCCTTTTTCTAAACTCTTGGGTATAGTCTTAAACTATTTGGCCCTTGAGTTGCCTAAAAATTTTCCAACTCATAACAGATTTTTGCATATAGGATAAAGGATAAAAACGTCTTTTAATTGAAGAAACAAAAACCCAGTCAATGGATATCTTACCATGAATTCACATTTCCTCTTGAGTCTTTTCTTTCCACCAAACTAGTGCTGCTCCTTCTAGCCTCAATAAAGCCAAATGGATTTTTATGTCATTTTCTTGAAGGTTCTTAATTCTGCAATAAACCTCCAATTGTCGAATATAATTGTCTAAATTTTATGCCTTGACCTCAACATTGTACATGGGAAGTTCAAACTTAATGTCCAATTTGAGTAAGGCAGTTTTTTCCTTTGGGATTTTTGAATGAGTATGAACAATTTTTGTGGTGGAAGTGAAATATGATGTTGTTTGAGATGATGAGGATGATGAGGATGATGAGGAAGATGATGAAGATGGTGGAAATGGAGGAGGCTTTCCTCCATTACCCTTTCAATCCTTCTTTTCATCTTTTTTTATCTCCTGAGCTTGCCTCTCCATGTGGGGACTTAGAACTCTCTCTAGCCATTATAGTATTCCTCTCTTCATAGAGGACTCTGACCATGTTATTTAAGTCATAGAAAGATTTCTTGAATGCTTCCTCTTCTGAAAGACCTTCAGTCTCTCCTGCTCCAGACATGATGGCTTTGGATTCAAGCTCATCTTTCGGTACTGCTTGTATCTCCTCCATCTCAATTGAAGGTAAAACTTGAGGTGCTTCAAGTGCAGCTGGGATTGGAACTTTCGGTGGAGATTGTGGCCTTGTGGCTCTCCTTATTCTGGGCATTACCTCAAGATTTGCAACCAATAGTGCCCTTCTCCTCTCTGCAACTTTAACATTGTAAGCATCACCAATTGCAACCATTAAAACCCTACTTGCACAAAACTCAAGAAATAAAAAAAAACCTTTTCTTTGATACCAACTTGATCTATTGTTGAATGTTAGCTTTTTTGTGCTAATTTAAACTTCAGAATTAAAAGCGATTGATTATCATTTGCTTCATGTGCATTTTGTGAATGAACAGGTAAATTTATGTCAAGTTTTATGTCAAATTCATGAGAAAAATAGCATGAAAGTAAAGTGCTGAACAAAAACAAACAAATGTATAGAAAACCATCAAAATGAACACTTAACATAATGTTTTGATGAAGGAGTTCACCCCTCCTGGGCTACATCTCCTTGGTCCAGCTTCCATTGCTTGGGCCTCTATATTAGCTCAAGATGGAAAAAGTGATGTTTACAATGATCTAATTCTCCTGGAACCTACTTCAATGTTCTCATAACATCGAAATCATCTAGGAATGCCTTTTCTTGATCCTAATTTGTTTGAATTTTGCAAAAGTTATGGCAAAATCAATTTCTCCTAGGAATTTTCCACTAAAACTGGAGGAACTCCAGTTAAATCCACTAAATCTGGAGTTACTGCCGAATTTGAGGGATCGCCAAAAACTCTACCATATTAACTAATCTGAAGTTAATTAGGATAAGCTCAGTTTAATTAAAATAAAAATACAGTTAGTGCTAATACCGCACGTTTATCATAAGTTTTTAGTCTAACAGTTAAGTGGTATTGGTTACATGGTGGCGGTAATGCCACAGTTATGGTTTACGTAGCTTCCGATTCTATGGTAACGGCCACATGGGAGGGGGTTGGTCCAGGGGGCTGGCTCCCTCCTCCCCCCAACTGCCATATGTTATGAAAACAAATATATTTCGCCCCAGTAGTATGGTAAGAACCACCATCACGGTAGAATGGTAAGACATAGAATTTATGAGGGAAAGGTTGTGGGTTCGACTCTGCCGACCTGCCCATAAATTTTTCCACTACGTGTCGATATGCCCGACCTTTGGGGGGGACACTTGGAGGCCTCCAGGCTTGCCACATGTCTCCTCCTCATTGGTCCATCCTCCAACCAATGAAAACGACCCAAATCACCATACTGCCAGACCAACTAAAACGCACCACTTGGTGAAACCTGGTTAGCCGCTGACCATCGATTTGAAATTCCTAGTCACCTACCACGTTAGCAATACAAACTACTAATTGTGTAATGATTGTACCCTTTTTTTCAAAAATTCCTCTGTTTGGCAAAGCAGATAGAATGTGATATCTTCCTCATATGAGTTCGGTTTTGAGTGAAACGAGTTGCATTGGGATTGTATCTCTGAGACAGACGCAATCATTCAAGTTTTGAGTGATTCTAAGCACATTTATTTTTGAGCTAAATATTGATCACCTTCTCAATCGACAGCTGTGGTGCAGGTAAATTCTTGGTGCGGACACAGAGAATTCCTCTAGCCCGAGAGAGCAGGTCTAGCCATAAACGAACAATCTATGGAAAAAATCCTTAAGCTAGAATCAAATAAGAGGACCTACCTCTTAGAATGCTATTTCAGTTGGTGATGATCCTACTTCCTTACTCCAACTACTTTCTGCTTCCTTCATTCGAATACCTGAAACAAGAAAACAAACAACAACAACAAATGTGATAGCATACAAATTGCATTCAACCTACTTAATAGGTCAAGGAACATTAAGCCATCAAATGTAAGATAACACTTCAATGTATGAAATAAATCAATAGTTGTATTCATATAAGTTCAGAAAGAGATTACAACCAATGCCTTGATGTTTCTAGTCTCCTCCGACATATCTGGGTTCCCACACTTGTGCTAGCATCTCATGGATAGCCCCAATAATGGAAGTTTTAAGGCTTCTTCCCTTTAGTCTCAAACCAAACCAAAGATTCTATTCTCTCTCAAACAGGCACTAGAGAGCTACAAGCTATAGATGTCTTGCTGATTATTCAAGCTCCAAAAATACTAAGACTGAAACTACATCCAAAAACTAGTTCAGCTTGGGAAAGGAGGGGCTTATATAGCTTTGATGGAGGGGATATGGTTCCTCTTATCATTGGAGAGTCCTTATCTCTTTGGTTTATTCCATCCTAATAGGGTAAAGGAACCCAAACTGACTTCCTTCGCTCCATCTAGCCCAACCATTTACTAGACTTTCGTTACGAAGCTTCTAGACATGGAAGCTTCGACTCCATTTTAAAAAACTTGCCAAAAGAGGATCGACGTGACTAAGACAAGGCTCAGTAGTGCTGATCGACACTAGTCCTAGTGTTAAACTGTGCAGATCTGTGTGGGAGATGAACTAGTCATTAGGGCCAGTCCTGTAAATTGGGGTAAAAGGAAGATTCTTGGTAAATGATGCAAAAGGGAAATGTTCTGCTCAGCATAATGGGAGTTTCTTCATGATGGGAAAACGCATGAAGGTCAATGTAGAGGTCCTCAGGGATCATGGAATGGGGATTACAAGGACAGTGACAAAATGTTGTGTAATAGATGCCCACTAAAGTTTGAAGGTTGAACTAGAGTGAGGGGTGAAATGCTTTACAAGTAGATGTGGGGAACCAGAGTCCGTCATCGGAAAACCTGTAAGCAAGAATACATGTACATATTTGAAATGTAATAGTCATGCCTGATAAACATGAGAGGCATATAACAATGCATCGATCATCAGCATGGAAACAACCATCCAACTGGAGGGACCATATGAAATAGATCCATAGCATGGGCGCAACCATCCGTATAAAAAATCATGTATAAAATCATGAATGACTCATTACTCCTCGCTACCTGGACTTTTGTAATCTAAGCTCAGGGAATTGGACTCCAACATGACCCGATCAAAGTATAAATTCTAACATGTGAATAAATGTGTTGAATTCGAACATGTTATAAAGTCGCTTGATTACTGGTCAATGATGTGAACCATTAACAAGCGTGAGAGAAACCACCAATAATGACAATGGCTCTCAAGGTACCAACATCATAATTCATGGGGTGTGAATAAGGAACTGAATCTGAACACCCGTGAAATCATTCGATCGAAGGCCAATGATGAGAACCTGTTA
The DNA here is from genome assembly GCA_000404065.3 of Pinus taeda. NCBI lineage: Eukaryota > Viridiplantae > Streptophyta > Pinopsida > Pinales > Pinaceae > Pinus > Pinus taeda. The sequence goes on from APFE030245982.1 coordinate 11,945, forward strand.
TCGAGTGTGAAGAACTTGCCATTGAGGCATGCAAGCTCTAAGGTACTGGAAAGGAGTTTCTAGATCAACTTCCTGGATAATGAGCTGGAGTCGACAGGAAGTGATCTGATGAAGGAATGCCATAATGAATCTTTCATCATCGACATGAAACAGGAAAACAATGAATGAGAGTAATCCAAGACGATCACACAATGTACAGGTAGGAAGAGTTCTCTTGAACATATGGATGACATGACTCCGGAGTTTGGTAGCATTTGACATCATAGGATCAAAGGTCATGGTGACATGACAGAGATCATATGAGAGGTTTAAAATGGATAACCCAAAACCTAGGGACACAGGTGACAGAGTGAGGATGTCCCAAAACCTGACACGAACAACAAATGAGTGTCAATGTTCAAGAGCGACAGGCTGCCTCAAGTGAATACAAGCGATGAAATACTTTCAATTTTCCCTCACAATTTCTGGCGAGTACCCTAGTTATTTTTACACAAGCTTGATGCAGATATCATATGCTTGTAATATAAGTCCATCCTTCAGATGAATTTGACCTAGTAAGGTTAATGAGCCCTAGGAAGGGGAAGCTCATGTTCATCATGGTGATGAATCCGATGTCGTTTACTGTTTTAACAAGTCCGACAAAGGTGTAACTTGGCATATTTTTCATGTTTAGAGACTCTGAAAAAGGCATGGAAAAGAAAACTCCACATGGTCCCTTTTCGTACATTTGTGTCTCTTGAGCCCGAAAAGGTAGAAAGCGATACTTGAGAGAACCACTTGACCATTTTAGTCAAGGAGTACATTTTTCGTAAATAGTTTATCCTAGCCCGAAAAAGGGGTAAACATATATCAGGTAAATGATGTTTCACAACCTTTAACGAGTTCAAAAACAACAAGAGATCAGCAATATTTTCGTGTTTTAAGAGTCGGAAAAGAGCTTAAAGCAGACCCCCCATTTTTATTCTCTTTAACGAGTCAAAAAAGGGAAAAAATACTTGGAAACCTTTTCATCTGTTACGAGTCAGAAAAGATCTTAAAGGTGAATCGTCCTGGAGGAACGAGTGGTATAAAGGGTAGCAATTGGTTCCGACAATGGAGGAACTACTCAAAACATGTAATGGTCAAGAGGCTGGCTAATAAAACCACTCATTGATGTGGTTCCCCAGGAAAGGAAAAAACAACCAAGTGAAAGCATATGATCGGCCAAAGAGATGGTGGTGATGGAATAAAACAAACAAGGCTCATCTAGCATAATTAGTCCATTAAAATGGCAATCACAATATGTAAATTGGTCATGGCTTCATTTTTACACAAGCTTAAACCATGGAGAACTTTTCTTGGATTTAGTTTCATGTTTACACAAGCTCGAAACGAAAAACTATGCTTGAGATAAGTTTGCATGCCCCCAGCGAAATGACTCAATTCGAGGTACATGCCCCCCAAGCTTCATTTCATTCAGCTAGGTGGATGGAATGAAGGTTCACTTTCAAGATCTAGGAAAGACTCAACTAGAATCTTAATCAAAGACTCGATTTTGGAAAAGGGAATTGTTTCATTTTTTAACGAGGTTGACACAGTAAAAGAACTATCCTTAGACATATGTTTCATTTTGAACGAGGTTGATACAGGAAGAAATTTTTCTCGAACCCCTTGATTCAATTTTTAACGAGCTTGACATAAGAGAAGGAACTATGCTCAAGACTCCTTGTTTCATTTTTTAAAGAGCTTGACACAAGACTAGGAATCATGCTCTGACACTTTGTTTGATTTTTTAACGAGGTTGACACAAGACCAGGAACTATCCTCATGACATCTGTTCATGGACCATATGAGAACATTGATCCCAAGAGGTCCTCACTAGACGAGAGAACCACACTCTGGGAGGAATAGATGTCAACTGGTACCAATGACAGATTGGGTTCCAATGCCCCCAGTACATAATGTACTATACCATCTGTGTGATCATCATCAAATGTGGAGACGGAATGGGTAGCCACATAATTGATGTAGGAATTTACAGGGTAAGTTCCTCAGACAGAACACCAGAAGGACACCGCTCACAAACAGATCACAGATCAATACACCAGTATTTTGACGTGGTTAAAACCCTCAGAGAGGGAAACAGTCCACGGCCTGCGCCAACGTGGCTACTACAGGCAATTTATTAATAAAAGAATGAAAATTTACATAAGCTTCTCTCATGCACGGTTAGCCTACAAATGACCCTCCATGCGCTTTAAATAGAATTCATGGACCAATCGGGTGTCAAGCCACGGATCAAGTGTCGGTAATACCGAGGACAGAATGAACCGTCGGATCACTACATATCGTGACCGTCGGATTGTAAGTTACAAAATGTACAACGGTAAAGAAACACACTTTACCTAACTCTATACCTAACTCTATACTAGACCAAGTTGAACTTAATTATTCCTATGTGTCGGAATATCCTAACATCCCCCCTTAAGAACAACTTGGGATAGCATTGAAGGATTTACAAATATGACACAATAGGAGAAGGAAGGAGGCACTAGAGCCTATCCCCCCTTAGTGACAACTTCCTGAACTCCAAGCATATATCGAAGTTTAGTGAACTTAGCCTCTGTGAGAGCCTTTGTGAAGATGTCTGCAACCTGATCATCTGTTGAACAATATTGCACTTCAAGAACATGGTCATGAATGAGCTTTCTGATGAAGTGCATGTGTAGTTCAATGTGTTTGCTGCGCTGATGCTGAACTGGATCTTTGCAAAGCTGAATGGCACTTTGATTATCACACCAAAGTGTAGTCGGATGCTGCTGCTGAAAACCAAACTCTGAAGGATCTGACGAAGCCACAAGGCTTCCTTACTAGCCTCTACGGCACCACGATACTTTGCTTCTGCTGAAGAAAGAGAAATGGCAGCTTGTTTCTTACAAGCCCATGTAATAGGTCCTGAACCAAGAGTGAACACATAACCAGCAGTAGACTTCCGATCATCAGGGTCACCAGCCCAATCGAAATCAATGAAACCAACCAATAGAGGAGATGCTTCAACACTGTAATGAATGCCAAACTGAACTATACCGCGAACATAACGAAGTATTCGTTTAGTTGCTTTCCAATGACTTTCACGTGGGGTTTGCATAAACCGAGCAACAAGGCCAACAACAAAGGAAAGATCAGGGCGAGTATGGGTTAAATACAAAAGTTTTCCACAAGTTGACAGTATAAGGTAGCATCAACTTCAGGGGAAGTACAAGTGACTAAAAGTTTGACTCCAGACTGAAAGGGAGAAGGAGCTGGCTTACAGTCTTCCATGTGAAAAAGCGTAGAAGATCACAGGCATACTTGGATTGGGAGAGGAAAATACCTTCCTTGGACTGCAAGACTTGAAGACCGAGAAAATAATGTAAATGTCCTAAGTCTGTCATTTCAAACTTCTTTTTAAGGCTGGAATTCACATGGTTAATAAGGTTGGGATCACTACCAGTGAGGATAAGATCATCAACATAAAGAACAAGAATGATAAGAGACTTGCCCTCTTTCTTGGTGTAGACAGTATGGTCAGAATGACACCTAGAAAAGCCAGATTCTAAAAGAAAACTATCCATTTTGGCATACCAAGCCCGAGGAGCTTGCTTGAGACCATAAAGGGATTTCTTAAGACGACATACAAGGCTGGAGTCCGTCTGTATAAACCCAATAGGTTGTTCCATGTAGATTTCTTCATGCAAGTCCCCATGCAAGAAGGCGGATTTAACATCCATCTGATGGACTTCCCATTTGAAAGAGGCAGAAAGGGAAAGAACAAGGCGGACAGAGTTCATTTTGGCAACGGGGGAAAAGGTTTCAGTATAATCAATGCCTTCAACTTGTGAAAAGCCCTTAGCAACAAGTCGAGCTTTATGTTTATCAACTTTTCCATCTGGCCCATACTTGGTTCTGTAAACCCATTTGCATCTAACAAGTTTGCATCCCTTTGGTAGAGGAACAAGATCCCATGTATCATTTTCCAATAATGAATGATATTCTTC
>APFE030245982.1:16803-44846 GCA_000404065.3 Pinus taeda
AATGAGAAGAGACTTGCCCACTTTCTTGGTGTAGACAGTATTGTCAGAATGACACCTAGAAAAGCCAGATTCTAAGAGAAAGCTATCCATTTTGGCATACCAAGCCCGAGGATCTTGCTTGAGACCATAAAGGGATTTCCTAAGCCGGCATACAAGGCTGGAGTTTGTTTGTATAAACCCAATAGGTTGTTCCATGTAGATTTCTTCATGCAAGTCCCCATGAAAGAAGGCAGATTTAACATCCATCTGATGGACTTCCCATTTGAAAGAGGCAGCAAGGGAAAGAACAAGGCAGACAGAGTTCATTTTGGCAACGGGGGAAAAGGTTTCAATATAATCAATGCCTTCAACTTGTGAAAAGCCCTTAGCAACAAGTCAAGCTTTATGTTTATCAACTTTCCCATCTGGCCCATACTTGGTTCTGTAAACCCATTTTCATCTAACAAGTTTGCGTCCCTTTGGTAGAGGAACAAGATCCCATGTATCATTTGCCAATAATGAACGATATTCTTCATTCATAGCTGCGTCCCAATGTGGATGGCCCGAAGCTTCTGCAAAGGTGTCAGGATCATAATTTGCTGACACTTGAGCTAGTAAAGAAGAGGCTCTTTCAAACTGAGAACGGGTACGGCACTGATCTGTAGGATCACCGGCAAGATCACCTGCTGCATCTCGAGTAGCTTGGACCCATTTTGGAAGTGAAGGAGCTGAAGGAGCTGAAGGATGATCCTAAGAAGGTGGGGGAGGATTGTCATCCTCACTTTCATCATCTGAAGAAGAAATATGTTCAAAGTTAGAAGAGATAGAGAGAGGTGGCACATGTGCCGAACTAGGCTTGTAAGCCGATTTATTTTCATCAAACTTTACATCTCTTCTAATTATAAAATTTTTGGACTTAAATGGAATAAGTCTATATGCTTTGACATTTTCAGAATATCCAACAAAGATACATTTTTCACTCTTTGGTTCTAAAGCTTTACGTTTTTCATCTGGAATATGGGCCCATGCTTCACTTCCAAAAACACGAAAGTGACTCACATCTGGTTTAATAGAGCTCCATGCTTCTTTTGGAGTGAGGTTCTTTAAAGCTTTAGTAGGAGTGTGATTCAGTCTTCTTGCCTTTGTTTTTATTTGCCTTATCATTCTGGTGAAATGATTTTTCATTTTGAGGCTGAAATTACTTAGGACCATTCTTTTTAGGATATGACTTCTTAGGATTCTTTGAGTTTGGTTGCTGCTGGGCGATTAACGCTTTCTGGAAGAGTTTCCAAGATTAAGAAGACCAAGGTGTAAGAGTTTTTCTTGTTCTCTTATTTAAGAATCACAAAAAGCATCAAAGGAGGGGGCTTGTAGTCATGTCCTTGAGAAATGAAGGCTTCTCTTGTAGAATGGAAGGTGGAAACAAACACAGAGTAGGCTGGTCCCAACTTAGTAAGAATGCAATAGATAAGGGCACTGTCTTCTTTCTTAACTTTAACACATTCCAAGAGAAGTCTAATGGTCTTGAACTTGGACAAGAAATCTTCAATGCAAGAAAAATTATTGGGGTCCAATGTAAGCAACTCATTTTCAAGTTGATGGGCTCTAAGTTCATTTTTATTCCAAAAACTTTAGTAATCTGCTTCATTGCTTCATCGGGAGTATCAAGTTCAACAATATGGAATCTAATCGGGAGAGATAGACATCCTTATCAACCCACGTGCTTGATCTTGCCTATTTTCCCATTTGGCTGCTTTGTCTTCATATTTTGGCTTGGTTTCTTGGCCTGTGGCGATTCGGTAAATACCTTTACTTCTAAGTAAATCCACAATGTAGGACCACCATTGGAAGTAGTTGGTGCAGTCAAGGATAACTTGGCATGAACTTTCCATTTTGACAGAAACTGAAGCTAGATATGCTAAAACTAAGTGTTCCACTGGAAAGAGCTCGAAAAATTAGGCTGGTTCAAAAAAAACGGTTCAAAAAACGGCTTCCGGATGAAGAAGTTATGACCTTTTTAAAAAAAGTTGATGAAGGCGCCGGCAAAGTGCGAGAATGTGCGGAAATGAAAAAAAACGCTCCTTTCTCAACAAAAAGGAGATTTGAACCCAAGACCTCTACTCTCTTAAATTAGCTTTGAACCAAGTGAGCTATACAAAAAGAGAGAGAGAGAGAGAGAGAGAGGCTTTGTTTTCTTTTAGTCACGGATGCTTTGGATTGCGTGCTTGCTTGAGAAATCTCTTTTTCTCCCTACAAAACAAAAACACAAAACCCAACACGGACATGCAAAAAAAACAAGCTTTACGGCTTAAAGTTAGCTTTACCCGGAAACTAAATATTTTCCTCAATGTTTCTGATTTTCCGAGATCACACTAAGGTGCAGGGAAAAGAGCATACGCATGAGAAAAATTCTTCCTTTCTATTTTTGATTTGCCCAGATCGCACAGAGTCGCAGGGCAAAGAGCATACGCAGAAATGAAAGGAATAGATCCGGTAAAAAAATAGCTAAATAAACCGAAACCGAAACAAACAGAGAGAAAATAACAGTAAACTGCAAATAAACACTGTATACCTCCAGATCTAAAAAATGACGCAGCTAGGGCTACCGGAAACCTTTTCGCGTGAAACGAAAGGGTTTCCTCACTGGAACAGATGCTCCCAACACAACAGAGCAGTCCTCTCGGCCCGAAAGCAGTGAAAAACAACAGATCTAGGAGATGGAAATCGCATGCAGTTATACCGGCTTCAGATTTGGATCAACAACGTACGCGGCCCTCAAATGGCTCTGATACCATGTAGGAATATACAAGGTAAGTTCCTCAGATAGAACACCAAAAGGACACCGCTCACAAACAGATCAGAGATCAATACACCAGTATTTTGACGTGGTTAAAACCCTGAGGGAAACAGTCCCAAACTGCCTGTGCCAACGTGGCTACTACAAGCAATTTATTATAAAGAATGCAAAATTTACATAAGTTTCTCTCATGCACGGTGAACCTACAAATGACCCTCCATGCGCTTTAAATAGAATTCATGGACCAATCGGGTGTCAAGCCACGGATCAAGTGTCGGTAATACCGAGGAGAGAAGAACCGTCGGATCACTACATATCGTGACCATCGGATTGTAATTTACAAATGTACATAGTAAAGAAACACACTTTACCTAACTCTATACTAGACCAAGTTATACTTAACTATTCCTACGTGTCGGAATATCCTAACATATAACATCTATATAATTTTAAAAAGAAGGTGGTCAATTGTGTTCTCTAGTTGATAGAGTTATATGATGTCTATTGTTGGCTATATATACATTTAGATTTGAACTTAAGTGATTCCATGGCACTTGAAGAATGTGTGAAAATCTAGAGTCAATATTTGGACATCTTGTGTGTCCTAGTCAGTTAACATAAGGAGATTTGAAATTTGGCATATGGCACACTTAACTGAACCAAGTGCAAAAATTTAGAATTGTGATCAATAGTTAATTATTTCCACTGGTAGTGTCAACTACGGGTGAACCTCATTTTTCCTTAAAAGTAGACATGCTTGCTTTGGAGAAGGGAGAAAATTAAAAATTATCCAGCTTGCGTTGCATGGAAATCCTATGAAGGGAAATATCTTAAGGAAGGTGGGACTTTGATTACTATTGGGTTTACACTAAGTGCAGGCTGCAAAATCCACTCCATAAAAGAAAATTCCAACATAAAAAATTCATTGTTTTTGTTCTAAAGAGTGAAGGCCAACATAGTTGAAGATGACATTATTCCATGAAACTTTGTGAATTGTTTTCTAGAAAATGTTGTGGAAATTTGGATTTAAAATGTCAAAAGATGCTAAATGTAATGCACTTATAAATGCCAGTCTAAATAGGTAATTTCTAAGACGTGTTTCAACTTACATGACGAAACTAGAGTGTGAAAAAACCTATTACAAGAGATAGCCCAAAGGGGTAGGGTGTCGTTACCAATATATACAACAACGAGGTTAGGACTGGGACATATGCTAGTGTTTACGTGTTCTATGGAACTTGTGGAAATGAAATTTCAAGGTGAAGTCTCAAAGTCAAAGAAGTAGGATGAAAAGAATGCTACAATGGTTGTGCAGTCATCCTTAAAGATACATATGTTTATGCACATTTTTCATGTGATTTTCATTGCAATGTATCAAATACTTGGGTTGGTAATGTCTAGACATCATGGCACATGACATTGTTTGCAAGGAATAAATTCTAAGATCAAGGAAACTAGTTGTAGAAATGTTTGTGAAGGAGAAATATTATCACATTAATAGAATCTCATTATCACCTTTTTAACAAAAATAACATAGTGAACTAGGTAAGTTTTATGTACTAGGGTTTATGCGGATTAGGGTTCGAGGCTGAGACGTCCTTGTGTCAACTGAAAACTGAATCAAATTAAAACAATATATATTCTGATGAAAATATAAATACGCACAGCACAGTACTTAATAGAATGAACTTCCCTAATCAATGTTCAACTAGAACCCTATGTATGGACTGATATGAACAAATTCAAGAAATAAATACTTCCTCTGCTATAGATCTCACTGGCTTCAGATCGACATCCCTATTTTTCCTTCATTGACTCTACTAACATAGGATATTAGTTTTGATTTAGCTCAGGTTGGATGTATTTGTTTTATCTAGACTGCAAGGTATTGAGTTTCCCTTCGATTATAGTTAAAACCCCTTACTCTACCTTAGAGTGTGATATCTATGTGTGAAAAACTTCTCGATGACCCCCCAAACTTGTTCAATGATCTGTAATCTAATTTGGCCTCGGGAGGATTATGCGCTCCTAGAATTGGGCTATACTGCAAGAGGACACAGTGATTTTTTCACATAAATATGTCTCCTCTATAGAGAGGCATCCATCCTAGTCAAGAAACTTATTTGTGGTGTGCAGAGGGCCCTCCTAGCCTTAGATTTTCATTACAAGTCCTACTGCAACTTTGGTCTTGAAACTTCCACAATTCTTGATTTCTCAAAAAGTCTACGAGTTTGGATTATCCTCTTGGAATGGACCTTGGTGCCTTAAGAGTCAACTCATATTTTCAGTTTAGATAGATGTTTTCCCTTGTGGTGCAGAGACAACTTCAAAAGAGCTTGTTTCCTGAATGAGAGTGTTCTTGTAGCCAAGCAAAACAAACAAAGAACTTCATTGCCCTCTTATTATGCTTAGATCCAAGAGAAAGTGAATAATTCTTGCTTCCTTTATAAGTAATTTTCTTTTTCATCAACCAAGACCAATACCCCTATAATCTCATTACCCAACTAGAAAAACCTTTGTGCCAAAACATGGAGAAATGAAAAGGACTGTCAACTAGGGTGGAATCTTTCACCATCAAAATTGACAAGAGAAAAGCTTGTCTTAAAACCCTCAGATCCTCTAACTAAACAAAAAGAGATAAATTTATCCACATTGATGCTCCAAAATGAATTCATCCCTCTCATATTTATATATTTGCTAGAGGGGTCTCTTCTTCTAAAATGATTGAGTAAACTTTACTCCAAGCCCCAATTTTGGGTCTCGTTACCTAGTTTCCCCAAAAATTATCCAACAGTGGGAATTTTCGGGGTTTTTCCATTTAAAAAGGAAGGCTACTTCGTCCTATGGAAAACTAATTTCTTAAGAAGATTACAAATAAAATTCCTACAAGAGTACAAAATTTTACAATTGTGCTCCAACTATATTTATAGGTGTTGGCTTGCTACCAAGAGACATACATTTAAGAAAGTTTTTTATACCTCCTTAAAATTCTTACATTTCCATTTGACATTACCATTAGCAACTATTTTACTCTTTTCCTTTACATAAATCAAATTCAGGAAAAAAACTGGGAAACAAGGATACAAAAAACAGTCGACACTAATTTTTGATAATCACTTATCTTGAGTAAGTGAACACGAGACTTTATATTTATTCATATGTGCATTTTTTTCTATTGTAGATGGATTTTAACTGGGATTTTTAGTACTGGTTGTCAAAATATTCACAACTCAGATGCTATCAAAAGACAAGATTTATTCCCCATATTTGATGCACTTAATAGTTTCCCATAGTTTTGTTAGATCTTTTTTTATGTTTCCTATTGATTCTTTCATGAGGATTGCTTGCTCGTATATGGTCCATTGGATTTTTTCAATTTTTAAGTTTCTTTTTAACTTCCATGATTTTTATTTCACTGACATGTGTTTCCTCTTTTGGGACGCCATATGATTCTTCCTGTTATTGACCTTTTTCAAAGCCCTCCTACTGGACCAAAATGCTTTGTACAAAATGAAAAGAGATGTGGAGATAAGGGAAGGAACATGGAAGACTAACACGCTGCATTAATTAAAAGAGAGGGTGTTCAGGGTGTTCGATTAGTGAGCAATTTTTAAAAGGTCGACAATTGCGACTCTTTTAGGGATATAAGTATCATGTTCTTTCGGGAAAAAAGAGAAGATAAATTAATGCAATTAATGATGAAAATGATGCATATTTCCATATATATGAAGTGTGGCATCCCTTATGTAAGAGATTATTGAATGATCATTATCTAACTATAGTAAAATTAAATCTCATATAAATTATGGTGCAAACATTATACTGTCATTAAGACAAGTTTCCGAACTGGATGTAATGCTTCGATTCCAATGAAATTGATAATCCATAAGGGCTATTTTTTATGTTTGTTTATATGTGAGGATTTCTTTTTACAGTGTAAATGAAATATTGGATCTTAAATTTGTGGAAATATGCGAGTCCTTGACTATGCCCATCTCTATTTCATTTATTTGAACTCTGTAGTAGTTATAGCATAGTCGCTCCCCATTCACTCTAATTGTATAGGAGAGAATATACTTACCAAATAGAGATTTGCAATTTCCATATGTTTAGGAGCAGATTACACTAATTGATATATTAGTGGAAAATGTCATGGAGGGATATTGTGGGTGAGTGTAATATTTTTTTGTCAATGAATATATTTCCATTCAAACACATTTGTTTAAAATTTGTAGCTTAATGAACAACCATTGCTTTTCATAATCCAAAATTATTGCTTTTTATACTTAAAAAGTTGTATCCGTAATTATTTTGGAAAAATATTACATTGCAGGCTAGTGTAAGCAATAATATGAATGTTAATATCTCGTGGCATTCTTTAATTTATATAAACAGGTAACTCAGTCATAAACTAGACTATGAGCATAATAATATAACCAACATTGGAACAATTGAGGAGTCCCTTGTGATTAAGGAAACCCTCCAGAATTTCCTTCTATATTGGTCAAAGAAGATTGATCGTCTCCCTTAGTTTCCTCCACTTGGAGAATGCATCTTATATTTTATTACTGACTAAAAGAGAAGAAAACAAGATACATACATGAATGAGCCAAAGATATATACCCCTCACTTGACATAGGTAAGGAGAGGCAAAAAATCTATCTTGGATCCAACCTAAAGAAGGTTTACAAATTTTCCTTCAAATGCCAATCCTTTTTTAGGTCAATATTGTTAATTATAATATAAAAGTGATCACTTTCCCCAAAAGAAGCTAGGTATGTTCCCAATTAGAAGTTTTAGGATGACCTAATTTTTTATGAGGAGAATATTCCTGTGAATTGTGAGAGTTATAAGATATGTTCTTTTTCACCCCGGTCTCAACCCTAATTCACTGTTTCATCCTACTCAGGACTTTCACCCTCTCTTTCATAAAAATCGTGACCCCTCTTCTTAGATTCTTGATCTGTATAAATTCTCCTTCGGGAATACATGTTGCACAATTTTCCCCTTATCTTCAGTCATTCGAGCCTATCGGTCATGAGAAAATTTTCTAGACACTTACACTATGTAGAAGAAATTCCAATGATATAGACATCAACATTCTTGACTCAACTAGGGTATGTTAACCATTCAAACCTGGAAATTACATGCATGACATGTAGCCAAGTAGTTGATGCCTTTTTTCAGTTTGGGCTTTATGCCAATCATCAAGATATTTTCTCATGCATTGTTATGTCAATGATGAGCATCCTAAAGAATGGATTTCTAACTGGCAACATTGCTACTGCAGTAACTAGATACATTTTACAACACATTTCTTTGAATGACATATTCAGAGTGGAAACTAACTTGCACTTGCTCTGCATAGTGCTGAATTCCTTCTTTATAGGAGAGAAAAACGTTGACAACCAATGGACCCCCAAAACAGTTCTTGTTTCACTTTGAATAAGTAATAGGTCTACAAAAAATAATCGATAGCATAGTATCTCATCAAAGTATGAACAAATTAAACCAGAGAAGTAACATTGAGACAACCAAACCTAGCAATGACTCTAGTCCACTTTCAGATATTTGTTATATTGATTTTATCACTAGTTCACTACTTGCATGATTTATCATTGATCCAATTGAAACAACAAAATGCGTGCAAACTAATTTCACCTAGTTCATGTCTGTGTTTGAATTTAACAACAACAAAATTCGAAAGAAATTGCCAAATAAAAAACATGACAAAATTTGTTGTGTTGACAATGAATTAACCAAATTTTGTTGTAACTCCCTAAAAAAAAGGTTAAGACATCCTATATTGTTCAAAAAAATGTCAAATTTGCATGTTTATTTTAATTTTATCAAAAAAAGATAATCCTTATGGATTTTTTTTTATGTATTTTATATAATAATAATAAAATACATGATAATTATATCCAATGTTGAATTTTAATGTTTCCATCAAATTCACCAATTCTAGAGATTTGGAGAAATGCATTTTTTTTCAAATTATCACAAAATGCAGTGACTAAGCATGGAGATATGGAAGGTCAATAGTAGACAAGTTCTAAACGTCATCTCTTATTTTCCAAATAAAAGCCCAACATAGCTCTAGCAGTGGTATGGTTCACTCAGTTCATCATGAAATTCAATTAAAGCACCAGGTTTTCCATTCCATGATAAGATTGGTTATAATCCAAAATGTGGTACTAACAACAATATGGGTGAAGTTCAGATGAAGAAAGTTGTGAAGGTGTTAAGCCCAAAAAACATGGATGATGAAAATTAACAATGAAAGTTAATATGATATGTTCCAATACCCACGTTGTTCTGATTGTCTGCTATATCAATAAATATTGGCCTATGTTGGTGATGGTTTGATTGATTTAAACATTAGGGCTTCAAATATATACTCTGCAATTTAAGACTATTCTTTGTCAAAAAAAAAACTTCAAAATAAAATGCATCACTATTGAATTAGTAACATTCAAGATATTGAACTTATCTAAGATTGCTCACTGTTTTTACTCCAACAATAATGGGACACTTACTTTCCTCAATCCATTAGTGTAAAACAACAATATAGAAGGGATGAGGGCACAACCCTAGAGTTCTTTGGGAGGAAATTTTTTCTTATGTAGACATAGAGGATGCATGCATGATGAATCCTCTAGAATGCCTTTAGAGGCAAGTTATTTTTTAGTAAACAAATAGGACACATGCACATGTTAGCATTGTGATTTCCCAGATTAGTTGTCATTCCAGATTTAGTCTGTTGTGCCTAGATTAGATTACTTACCCATAATTAGCATATTTTCTTCCATTAAAAAAGAGGTGGTGTTTTTCTAATTTGAGTTTGCTTTAGCTCTAGGAAAGGTACAATAGTTAGTTATATTTTCAGATTTAAAGGGAGGTGTTGATCCTAAGGAGAAGGTGAAGGAAAGTAGCATGAGTCTTATCTAGCTAAGGCACATTTCCCTAGGGTACCAAGCACATGTATTTATGCAAGCTGGACACTTTATCCTAGCCATCTATGGTTAGGGTTCCAATATTATAAACCCTAAACCACATCTCTATGGAATTGTGTAGGGCCTCTCTCAGTTAAAAACATTGGGTATTTTGTAGTGGTTTCATTGTACAGTTTCACGTTCCATCCAATAAAAGAAAAATAAATGTTATTTTGAGTGTTGCAAGTTTGAGTAGTTTGTTATTGATACTTTTCAGTTAGCTATCTATTTGTGTTTTGTATATCTAACATAAAAACAACAATTTTGAGTGTTTATTGAGTTTCCATCTTTCTAAGGTTTGTTAATTGCAACATAGTTGCACAAAGCACCCCCTCCCTCTATCCCTTGGAACAACAGTTGGAGTGAGACAACTTAGACAAAATGTTATAGACCTGTTGGGCATGTTCCCTGCAATTTTGAGAGAATGTCACTCCCAAAATTTATTCTATCGATACTATAGCAAAAGAATTTAAATATATCTTGTTTCATAGTTATAATTTACACCTCCTTTTTTTGAGCAAAGGCTATTGTATCGAAAGTCTAGTTTGTGTCAATGATATGGTTTATATTAGAAGGTCTAGAGTGGCTAGTGGGGAAATCAATTCCAAAAATCATGTAGAAAACTTCCGCTCAGATTATCAGTTTGTATTTTTACCCAATCCGGGCTCAATTAATATACAAATTACATTTTCTGACCAAGAAAATGGAATCCATCCTACATACCCTGCTTTTAAAAAATGTGGGTGATTGTTACATGTTTGTGTTTAAGTTTTGAAGAACAAGACAATGTAATTCTACGTAGACTTCACAAAATGTCCCCATATTTCATTCTTAGGATCAACAACATTTTTTTAGCATATTAGGCTCATTTTTTTCTTACCAATGAATCCATATTTTAAAAATTGTATCCCCTTACCAAAGCCCACACTAACACCCTTGAAAATTAGTGACCTTGGGAAAGGAGTACTTTGTCATCTTAAAAATTTACCTTTATGTTTCACCAAAAGAAGGGAAGTTCTTTATTAGCACGACATGCAGCAAAGTAGTTGATGCCTTTTTTCAGTCTAGACTTTATGCCAATCATCAAGATATTTTCTCATGCATTGCTATGTTAATACTAAGCATGCCAAAGACTAGATTTCTAGTTGGCAACATTGGTATTACAATAACTAGATATATTTCACAACACATTTCTTTGAATGACATATTCAACGTGGAAACTACCTTGCACCAGCTCCGCACAATGTTGAATTCTTTCTCTATAGCAGAGAAAAACGTTGAAAACAAATGAACCCTCAAAACTATTCTCGTTTAACTTTGAATAGGTAATAGGTCTCCAAAAAATAATCTATAACATAGTATCCAATCAAAGTATGAAGAAATTAAGCCAAAGAAGTAATGTTGAGATAGCCAAACCCAACAATGACTCAGGTCCAGTTTCAGATATTTGTTGTATTGATTCTATCATCAATTCATTACTTTCATCATTTACTCTTGATCCAATTGAAACAAAAAAATGCATGCAACCTAATGTCACCTTGTTCATGTTTGTGTTTGAATTTAACAATAACAAAATTCAAAAGTAATTGCCAGATAAAAATCATGACAAAATTTGTTTTGTTGACAATAAATTAACCAAATTTTGTTGTAACTCCTTGAAAAAATGTTAAAACTTTCTATATTGTTAAAAAAATGTCAAATTTTCTTGTCTATTTTAATTCTAACCAAAAGAGGGAATCCTTATGGATTGTTTATGTATTTTATATATATATAAAAATTACATGATCATTAGATGCACTTTGGAATTTTAAAGTTTCCATCAAATTCACCAATTCTGGAGATTTAGAGAACTATAATAGTTTTTTAAAATTATCACAAAATGAAGTGACTAAGCATGGAGATATGAAAGTTCACTAGTAGACAAGTTCTAAACATCATCTCTTATTTTCCAAATAAAAGCCCTATGTAGCTCTGGCAGTGGTATGGTGCAATTAGTTCAACATGAAATTCAATTGTAGCACTAGGTTCTCCATTCCATGATAAGATAGGGTATAATCTAGAACATGTTACTAACAAAAATATGGGTGAAGTTCAGATGAAGTAAGTTGTGAAGTTGTCAAGCTCAAAGAAGGTGGATGATGAAAATTAACAATGAACATTAAGATGGTATGTTCTAATTCCCACATTTTCCTAACTTTCTTCTATCTCAATAAATATTGGCTTTTGTTGGTGATGGTTTGATTGGTTTAAAATTTAGGGCTTCCAATAGATACTCTACAATTTAAGGCTTTTCTTTAACAAAAATATACTTCAAAATCGAATGCATCAATGTTGAATCAATAACATTCAAGATATTGAATTTATTTGAGATTGCTCACTATTTTTCCTCCAACAACAATGGGACACTTACTTTCCTCAATGCATCAGTGTACAACAACAACAAAAAAGGGATGAGGGCACAACCCTAGAGTTCTTTGGGAGGTAAGTTGTTCTTATGTAGACAGAGAGGGTGCATGCATGATGAATCCTCTAGAATTCCTTGGGAGGCAAGTTGTTCTTAAGTAAACACAGAGGGCGCATGCACATGCCAACATTGTGATTTCCCTGATTAGTTGTTATTCTAGGTTCAGTTTATTATGCCTAGATTAGGTTAGTTACCCACAATTAGTAGATTTTGTTCAATTAAAAAACATAAGGTGTTTTTCTAAATTGAGTTTTCTTTAGCTCTGTTAGGTTCCTATACCAATAGGTGTCATTTTTCATGATTGACATTGATAAGGCCTAATATGTTCAAACCTTTGACTGGCTGCAAAGGTGTTCCATATTCCAAGAAAACAAGAAATTAAAAAAATGAAAAGAGGGTATGTCCTAAAAGAAAAATCAAAGGGAAAAAAGAAGGAAATGGTCGAAAAAGAAAGAAAATGAACCCCAAATAGAAATACCAGGAAAGTGTGCTAGTCGAAAATGCCACTACTGTTCCATTTTTGAAGAATTTCATTGTATGCAATTAGTCGACTCTTGCCATAGCTGATGGATGGCCAAACAGCTCAATCTTGGCCAAGTCCATATTTAAATTTACTTGTCTTAGAAATAGAGAATAAAGTCTGTCCAAATAGTTCAAGCTTGGTAGATAAGTAGTTAGGTAGAGAAGCAAAGGGTCTCAACAGCTAAATCTGAGCCCTTGGAAGAAATAAGGGCAGACTTAGATAGGATGGAAACTAAAAGAAAAGAAGAGAATCAGGGTTTGCTAGTTCAAATGCACCCAAGTAAGAAAGAAGAAAAATGCTAGGATCACTAGGCTGGGTAGACAGTTTTGATGTTGCAGAAGCAGGTTTATGAGTAATTTTGTCTTTCAAAGATATCTCATCTCTCATGAATGTCACAAGCACAATGACAATGGCTTGGCTACAAAACAGATGAAGCATGACTAACTTCCCTCATTCCTCCAAAAAACAATTACTAACCTCCCCTCCAAAGACATTGAGATATGCTCAGTACTCCTAGTTCACTTCCTTTCATCTCCCTAAGCCTAAGTTTTCACTTTCGACTTGGCGCTTATTTATTTAAACATATTTTTTATATTAACACACTGACTTTATTATATAAACCCTTACATTTTTCCCCATTCCCGTATTACATAAAATATATAAAAAACCCCAAAACACTCTAATATCCCGCCCCAGTTGTAATATCAACGTATAGTCTGTCGGAAATTTTAGGTTCACCCTGAACCTATAAGAATCCTCCACACACTCCATCGGGATTTGTTCAACATTTGGTTAAACAAATAAAAAAAGGCCGCCCACATAAACAATAAAGCAACCCCCCAAACCTTTGAAAAAGTGGTTAATTTAACATGGGACCCGCACCTTACACCTCTGCCAACTCCTCGTCCCGTCCACCGTTAGATCGGGGCCCTCAGATCAGACGGTTCGCGGCCATATCGCGACCACCCCGATCGCCGATCTTTACCTTCCGGGAAAATGGTTGTTTTGCCACCGTAGAGGGGACACGCATCGCCCTCCCAGCACTATCGCAACCCTTCCGCCCAATACAACCTTTGCCCAAAAGCGGTGTGGGAAATACCGCTTACCGCCCACTCCCCACTGACGTCATGACCACGTCATCTACTGATGTCACCCCTCGTCGCCGCCGCATTGTCCGCCACATCCTATCCTCGTCAACACTATGTCAACGCCACGTCACCCCACTACACAACAAACGCTACGTCATGCTGACGTCACGCGACCAAAACGCTGAAAAGCCCGCCAAACCCGATTTTTGTTAAGAACACCGTGAAGACATCGTTTTTGTTCACTTTGTTCTGTTTTCTCTACACGACCATTGCATAAAATTTTTATGTCTGAAACACTGTTCAACCACACAGTCCGCCACCCAGCTAAATCCAGTCTACAACTCAGTCTTCCAGTTCGCCCCGCAACTTGCAGTTCGCACTGTGAGCCGATAAAAACAGGTATTTACCCGAATTTTGCTCCCAAACCTCGTGTTTTTCAGTTTTCTCTGTAATATTGTCCAAAGAATCCAAATTTAAGATAAATTCACCATATTTCTTTCAACAAGCGCACCATTACCACTGTTTTCGTCCAGTTTCATAAAAAAACCTTGCAAACTTCGTTTTTTACCGTAAAATTCACCTAGTCTGTTGACTCCAAATTCGCTTGGGCCTACAATTACTGGAGGAAAAATCCCTGAGCTGTTGTTTTGTCTATTTTGTGCCTCAAAGACCAAAATTCTACTTTGAACAACACAGTGAGCAAACATGGAAGCCCCTGCACCAGTGGCCCTCAATATTGCCCCTCTCAATGCTCCACATAAAGAACTTGAATGGTTACCCCTAGCTGACAAGGATTTCCAGATCAAAGATTTAATTGGTCACAAACCTCATCTCCAAGCCTTTTGTGAAATTAGAAACAGCTATCACAACAAAGCTGATGTCTTTGGTATTTGGGAGTCCAATATGCCCATGTATTACCTTCCTTCAGTTAACATTTTCCCTGACCTCATTCACCAGTGCCATGCCAATTACGAGCCTACTCAAAGAGCAGTGATGACACCTTCTGGAACTGTCCTATTTTATGTCCCCCTAAATCCATAAATGAAATGCTGCACTTTAAGCCCACTAAACCTTTGACTCCTCTTTCCATGGGATTCTTACTTGATCAAGGTGCCAAACTGCCAAGCTCAGAGATAACCAGAATATCCCAGCTGTTTATGAAGCCACATTGTCAACCTCAGTAACCTCCTCCTTATCTAGACTCTTGGTTTACCGAAGCAGGAAAATTCCTTCTTGACATAATAGCCTACATCTTGGGATACAAAACTAGTGAATATGTTGATGAAACCTCTCTGGTTCTTTTATCAATATTCACTCCAGGACAGCCACCTGCTATCAAATATGATCATGCTACCTTCATTGCTAATAAGATGCATGAGCAATTCATGAGCATGGACAGGGAGGGAGTTTTCAAATATAAATCATACATATATCATCTGTTTCTTTACTATCAACTAGATAGTTTTCAAATTCCCCTCAGAAAATTGGATTGCAAAGGAGAGAGAAGGTTTGTAATCTTCTGGACCTCAGTCTTCCGCCGTGTTAATGACTTCCCTTACACATATTATGAGTTTTTTGATTTATTCATACATCCAGCCTCCTCTTTATTGATGACAACTCCTCCCACTAGGCTTTCTAGTGAAATGCAGAAAATTCTATAGCTCTCCAAGAGCTACAGCATAGGTGACTGGTACTTTTACTAGAATCACACTGAAATCTGAATATATGGCTGTGAGCTGTGCCCCTACAAATTGCCAAAATATGTGCCAATGAGACTGTTTGCACTGGAATACTTCAGGCAGTTTATCCAAGCAAACTTAATCCATTTCTGTGAGGCCAAGAGAAAGGCACAACTCAAAATAAGAAATCAACTGGGTCCTTTCATCTTCAATAAAAGGGAAGCCTGGCAAGAGGCTGACAATATTTTAGGGCACCAACTTAAGCTGAAACAGAGTTTTTATTGGGCACCATATGACCCCAATCATTTCATAAGTTATAGGAAAGTGAAAAATAAGCTGCCAACATATGTTCATTGCAAAATCCCTGAAATCCAGCAATATGCTAATCAACAAGAATGGTTAGAGGGCACATTAGTTGAGGGAATTACTGAGGAAGAGAGATTGGAAAGAGATATGAAAGAACTTGAAAAAACGCTTGACCTGGACTCTTTTGGACATGTATCTTTCAAGCTGCCTCAACACATAGGAGGTGCCACATCTTTTGTTGGGACTTCTCAGCAACCATCACAAAAGACCAACACAGGGTGAGCTAAGGAAAGCAGATAATAGATTCATAGCAGGAAACAATGACAGACCAGCCAGATACATCAAAGGAACAAGGCCAAGGACAAGTTCCTTCAACATAGACATGGGTACCTGAAATCCCTATATTACAAACTCCTATAAATGAGGAAAGAGGCAAGAAAAGAGACAGGCAAGAAGACACACCTGTAAGTGGACCAGCAGAACAGCAAGGGGAAAAGAGGCAAAGGTTAAATCCTTACTCTGAGGAGGAACTCTTGGAAGAAACAACAAGTAGCCTAAGGGGTGAAGGAAAGACTGGGCAGCAAACTCCTCTCATGATGGACACATCGGCTAGCTCATACCAGCAAGAGCTAGAAAGGCAACATAGTGTGGAAGTTTCATCCACCAGGCCTCAAAGAAAACAACAAAGCAAGCAAGGTTCGGACACTAAGAGAACCTTCACTGAGATAAAGGCAAGGAATGAGCCAATAAGAATTCAACTTTATGATCAATTGTTGAAGATGACCCCCACTAATCAACAAAGGTTAATGGCAGCGTTTAACATCCAAGAAGGGAAAATGATCCTTAGTCACTTCAAGCCCACAGTCCAGCAGCCACAGTCAGCTGCTGATTATATCAGGACCAATCTGGAAGTTCTCTCCAAAGACATCCATCCAATGGACCAGATTGAATTGCACAAGCAAACCAGAGAAATGGTGTACTCCACCTTGGCAAACAAGACATTATTAGCTCATAAATTGCAGAATTCATTGCATAACACCTCTACCCAATTAGAGTTGGAAAAGGATTCTTCATTAGCTAAGGATAACAGGATCAAATCCTTGGAGGAAATTATCATTGAGCTGGGACATGATCCCAAGGATTCCAAGGGCATAAAGGCATTGATAAAAAAGAAAGAGGAAGATATTGCAGCCCTCAAGAAGCAATTAAAGCTGCCTATTACAATGCATCCACAAACCACAGAAGTTGTGTAGCGGAAAGAGGAGGAGGACATGATGGGTTTACTGATCAGGATGAATGAGAGATTAGCAGAAATAGAGCAGGCATTGGAGGAAGCAATGAAAGAGAAGCTGGGAGTGTCGACCTCCCAGCCACCGGCAACAGCTCCAACAAGCACAACTGCTCCTCCTACAACTACAACAGTAGTAACTCCCACTGTCCCAGCAATAGGTACATCAGGCACAGATACTTCAGTAGCAACAATAACAGTACCAGATACCAGCATGAGCATGCAGGAGCTGATGGAGGCAGTAAAAGAGTTAGAACTCCAATTGTCAAAACTTAAAGAGGCCAAAGAGAAATTGGCTAAACTAGAAGTGAGTTATGATAAATCAAAAATGACTGTGGCAAAAAAAACAAGAGAGGTAAAGGCCTTGGAAAATAAGGTAAAATCCTTGGAGAAAGATCTTACTCTTCATAAACCTCTATCAGAAATCAAAACAATTTTGTGGACTAAAATTGGCCAGTCCATCACTAATCAATGGAGATCAATACAAACTATCAATGAGAAAATTGAATTAATAGAAATGGCCCAAGTGGAGATTCAAAAGTCCAGAGCATTATTGGGAAACATGCCCGAATAGGGCAATAGACTAATCCATTTTTTGAATACTCATACCAAAAAACAACTAGCAGCTCTAGATATCAGGGACAGAACAGGTACCATTTTGAGAGTTAAAAAGGTGCTAACCATGAGGAATTTTATACAAAATCTGGAGAGAAAGTGTCAAGAAATGCAGATAGAAATAAATGCTTTTACATAAAAGTTTACATCCTTGCAGCAAAAGGGTCTACCCAGTTTGTTAACCAAAAATCAGAGACTGTTGACACATGAAAAATATGCTCACAAGGTGAATACATATGTTGCCAATGAAATCACAGCATCATCAAGCACTTCAGAAGACATAACACCTCCCTCTGGACAGAGCTTATATGACAAGTTGGAAAATCTGTTCTATATTGAGCATGAAATAACACATCTTTTTGAAGTCCAGCCCAATTTCTATAGGTATACTGAAGCTGATGAAATATTGATAAAACTACAAAGACACCAGTTGCCAACAGACCAATGGTGGCAGAGCATGTTAGAGGTTTTACCAATGTAGTTTTAGTTCTATTTTGATCATCTGCATTTAATCAAATTCAATGCACGTGCCACATATCATAAAAATGAAAACAACATAGGATGGAAGTCACACCAAAATGCATTAAAGTGGAGTTAGGCACAGATGAAAGGGCTGGGATAGCAACGTAGGAACGTAAAATAAAGAGATAGCTACTAGCCGACTCATTGAGTCAAAAAGTCAAATATATCTGACCACCTAAGGTAGCCAGCACAACAACAATTACTCCTACATTCATTGCCCTCTGTTTTCAATATCATTTACTTCCTTTGAAGAAGTAGATGGATAAAGTTATTGCTTGATATTTTCTCTATGAGATATTTTGTAACTCTTTTTGTATAAATACCTCCCCAAGAGATGTATTCGGGGTTGGTGAGATCTCTTCTGGATTGCGCTATAATTCTAAGAATTTTTAACAAAACGTTGTTGAAGTTTACTGTTGCTGCACTGTCTAAATGCGGATTCAATGCTCTAGGCCCTGCTATAGGATTCCTATGTCTTTTATGGATCAATAAGTTTCTTCTTACCTTTGTTTTATAGTTTTTCATGTTTACAAATATCCTATATGTTTCATACACTTAGTAATAGAGAAAAAGAATAGCCCAAAATTTGTTTAAATACACTCTGTGCTCGATCTCCATTACTACTTATGTTTTCTTCAGAATTAGCATAAATAGGAATTCTTAACTGCTCCTGTTTCCACTGATTCTTTCACTTGGAACATTAAACAAGGAATTCTTAATTGCTCCTTGGTAATATTCACAGATTTCCCTCTACCAGCATGATGAAAGATTCTTAATTGCCCTTCACCCACTGGCCTCCATTCCATCTATTTCCAGATTATAAAATTGTTCCAAGATTGATTATCTTGCTCTGTAGTATAACCTTCTGTCAAAGAAATCATATTCAACAGTTCATACTCATAGACTCCATCAGCCCAATGGAATAAACTTTTTAGATTTGCACCCCATGCCTACTGATGATCACCATCCAACAAAATCAAAACAAAACCCTGTACATCATAACTAGCCTAAAAAACCTCAGAACAAAGCTAAATTATAAAGAGAGAGCCCTCTCTGGATGTAGATTGGCTAGAATCTGCATCTAAAAGATTGGTTTGTGGTTACCTCGACCGTATTCCCTCCTTAGTATTTTCCTGGGGGAATAACCTGAGTGATAACAAGCTCTAGGAAAGTGTTGATGGTGCTGGACCCACTAACATTTAGGCAATCTCCCCGATATCTCGGTATGAAGTCCCAACTAGACCCCACACCGTTTGGTGTATGAGTTCCATCTAGTACAATAGACCAGTTTCCACCATCTTAGAGATTTTCCATAGCTCTTGTTATTCAGCACATGATATTGTTATGCTTGTAACTTCAAGAAAGCGAAATGAGTGTGCCTCGTGAGTGCGTAATGTAACTCTGTGTGTAGGTTCTCTTATTGTCATAGGGGAAAGTGAAGTGAGCATCTTGATGAGAGGGAATTGTCCCAACCCAGGAAGAAACACACGCGGAAAAAAAAGGGTCTGTCCAACATCCAGCGAAATAGTCTGCAACAGATGCAGTAGTTGTGAAAACCAAATTTCAAGGGATAACATGTACATCATCCAGCAGAGTAGCCCACAAGGGGGTGATGGTCATTAAAACCAAGAAAACACAAGAATGGTTTGTCTAGTGTCTCACGAAATAGTCCACATGGGGGAGACAACAATGATAAACAACACAATGCATCTTCAACAATGTAAGTACTAAAATAATCAAATTAGTTCAAATATATTAGTACAGGTCAAACAAATATACGTTACAAACGTTTAAAGAATAGTCTTACAAATGGATAAAAAACATGCATGAAAATGTGTTGGCTTGAGACAGGTTTCTGAATTAAGCAAAATTTCCAAGACACATCTGTACACCATACATCACTAGCCCCAGTAGTGGGACATTGGGGCCACTCCTCGCTCCTCAAAGAACAAACTATAGACTCTCGAGGCTATGTGGGAGGAGCCAAGGTGAAAATTCCATTGCTCATACAATGAGGGGGTATAAATAGCCAAGGTGAACAACTGACCCTTTTCACTTTTCGTCTTCCATCATGACTATTTGAATTCCTATCAATTTTCAACTGACATGACTCTTCAACTTCATATGTGCATCTCTTGGACTTTAAAATTACATTATATTTAATTACAATAAGTATGGCCCATAGTAGTGATGTGTTCGAGACAACTCATGAAACAACTTCAACATGACATTGCTGACATGCATTTGCTAACTATGATGTGTGTGTCGAGATGTTGTGTCGTTGAGTGATGGGTGTGCTCTTGGTGTAACATGTCTTAACCTCTGCATGGAAAAGTGTGCAGGCTCTTCAATGGTCTTGGTATTTGCTTGATGGTGCATGTGTATGTGTCCCTTTCGCTCGTCACTCGATGTGCTTCATGACCTAGTTCAATTGCGAGCAAGTCTTCTAACATGTTCTCCTTCTTCATCTCATTCATCATCATGCCATGTTTCATCAATGTACCTATTCCTACAATCACTCATGATGAGACAACATCAAATAAAGAAATATCCTAGTCTAACATGATGCATTTTTTTCCGCTTCAGTGCAAGTGACCGGGAGTGAGACAAGGTACTGAAACTGTGCAGAGCACAACACAAGACGAGATGTGAGGCTCTGGAGTACTATCGGGAAAAACTATGTAGATGTCATTGGGAGGTAGATTTTCACAATCTGGAATAGCAGTGAATCCTATAAGGAAGGACCAAGTTGGGAGGAAAAATTGCAGTTTCTGGGAGGAAGACTAGGCAAGGTGTCAAGAAAATGCTGGAAAATTCTACCCATTTTCAAGGGGAAGACTAGGTAGGCCATCAGGGAGTACAGCTAGGGATCTATGTAGTTTCTCTGAGAAGGACAGAGCAGGAAGTAGGAGCAACTGGCAAAGATTTCTGTGTAGTTTTCAAGAGAAGGGTTGGATCAAACTACAGGGAGCTGCTGAACAGAACTACACATTTTTGAGAGACAATTATGGACAATAATTTCGGCGTAGGTTCTTGGATGAGTGAAAAGTGGAGTAGAAAGGTTTCCAATCAAAACTGCACAATTTTTAGAAGGAGAGCAAAGCAAGCCAACAGGAGGCCTTCTAGTCAGATCTGCACAATTCTTAGGAATGATGTAGTGACAGACAATAGAGCCCTGACTTACAAGCTCTGGCAGTTTCTACAGACAATGAAGGGTAGGTAGATGTGAAACCTCTGTGATGTTTTGGGGAGCAGTGCAGCCCCGAGTAACAATGTAGCTCATAATTTCTAGAAGACCAGAGGGAGGATGAATGAGTGATGTTGCAGGGAGTGTAAACTGGATTGGACTCAAGGACAACTTTTGCACAGTTCTAGGAGATAGTCGGCTGTCTCACTTCTAGGATTGTACAGTACAGGTTATCTGAAGGAAAACCTCAACCTCTATGAAGTTCTGGGTAGCAAAGCAGTGTCACTAAGATCGGGGTCTAGCTGAAGGAGGGTTGTCTGGTCGATAGATTTTCAGGAAAAATGACTAAGTGTGAAAGCAAGTGAAATTGTGAATTCATGACATTGTGATCACACACTTAGCATGACTCGACAACAAGACACCTCAAACCGACAAGACAAGCATGTGCTTAGTGAGACTGACTCAAAGGTTAAGAGTGAAAAGTGTGACATTTGAGATAGATGTTCAAACAACTGTGGCGAAACTTATGCAATAGTGTTTACAACTTTGTTTTTGATTGTGACCGATGTTCACAGGGTGAAAAAAAATCATACACACAAAGACAAACCTTCAAAATTTTGAGAACAAACTTGCAAGCATGACATAGCAATCCACATGCCAAAAGATGATTGGTAGTCAATCAAGAAAAAAGGGTGTAAAGACTTGACAAGAGCTCATGGGATGAGACTGAGTGTTTGGAACCATCAAGGGTAAAAAACCGAGGAAGAGACCATGACCCTTGACAATGTGAACTGATTTGATGTCAAGATCATACTCTTGTAGTCCTGTCATCTAGTTCACATGTCTTTCACCCAACTCTTGTTGAACAAGCAACGATCTGACTATTGGGTGTGGCACAAAGGCTATGCAATGATTTTTCAATAGGTAGGGTCTGAAATGTTTCACCACCTTGTATATAGTATATTCTTGTTTATGCATGATAGGATAGCTGAGATCAGGTCCCTACATGCTTGCGTGGATGAAGGAGATGGGACATCTTTTTCTCAACTCATCCTTCTATGTGAGCACTGCAGCAAGTGAATTTTTGGAAGTGAAAGTATAAAGCAAGAAATCTTTACTGAAATCTAGGTTGTACAGTGTAGATGATTCTTCTATCGTCTGCTTAATATGGGTAAATGCGACCTTTTCATTCTTCCCCTTCTTATAGACTACATCCTTCTTGACCATGTCTTGGATAGGTTTGACAATCTGCTCATAATCTGAGATGAAATTCTGGAGGAAGTTGAACTCCCCCAAGAAGGACTACATAACTTTCTTGTTGATTGTGTAAGGAATCTCCGTGATCTGTTGGATTTTGGCAGAGGAACCAGTAACCCATTAGGGATCCTTCCTCAGTTTCCTATTACTTTGGGAGGAAAAATTGTTTATCTTAGTGATGGTAGTCCCAGGCCCTTTAGATTATAATTTACTTCTCGAGTGCGACTATGTTTATGACATGGGAGCTATTGTTTCAACACTCTTGTGAGTGATGTTTTTCCCGCATGAAGGCAGAATTGTCACTGTTGACCAACTTTCATCTCCCTGTCCAAATATGGCTTCTAGTTAACCATCTTCCCTAAATGGTCCTTTTGTCCCAATGGTATCTTCCCCGCCACGGGTCAATTATGTGGCAACCCGTTCCATGCCTACATCATGTTAAGTCCTTATACTACTAGTGTAACCCCTTATTGTTATTAGTAAAACCCCCTTAATATATTGTTGTGCCCATGTAGTCCCCATATCATTATTATTGTGCCCCATAGAAGCCCACTATTGTTATTATTGTGCCCTTACATTATTATTGTTATGTTGGCTCTAATTACATTATGAGCCCTTAGACTCCTATATATAGAAAGGTGGTCTTGTCATTTGAATCATCAAAGAATTTTTCATTTGTGTAATGTAAAGGACATTACCCCCTCGAAGAGGCTGAATTCTAAGGCGTTGATATAACTTTTCTATCTTTTTCTGAGCTGGTTTCATAACATTTGGTATCAAAGCTTTGGATTTTAGGGTTTCGCTGCACCAAACAGGCCATCATGGAATTTTCACTATAACATTTTTTTGCGACGTTTCAGAAGCAAAAAAAAGAACCATTTGAGAAGAAATGTCGCTGAACCTCGGGTCTGAATTTCAGATCTTGGCTCGCTATATTTTCAGAGATATGATCTGATGAAGTTAGGGTTTTTGCAAGCTCCATAATTTCATTTAAAACTAGTCATCTTGGATGTTTCACTATAACTTGTTCACTACAAAGTTTCCAAGGCTAAAAAAAACCCATTTGAGAAGAAAGCAGTCTAAACCTTAGGTCCAAATTTTAGATCTTGTCTCGCTATATTTTTGGATATATGATCTGAGGAAGTTAGGCATTTTCTAGACTCTCGAATTACATCTTAAACAGGTGACCTTGGGAAATTCGTCATAACTTTCTCTTTGAGGACCAAATTGCAATTTCATCAGAAGTTACAGAAACAAGATGGACTGTAGTTTTTTGTATGTATATTTCAGATCCGAAGGTCAAAACAGTGACATGTGGCACTTCATACAAGTTCATTGTTCTGAAAAGGTATATAATCAGGTCATCTTGGGAGATTGTGCATAACTCTTCTTGGAGAATAAAATTTTGATTAGATTGGTGGCATTAGAAAGAGGATGTAGAGGGATATTGTAGGTCATGATTTCAAAACTGGAAGATCTAAAATTATAGAGTTATAGTCATTTCAAGAGTGAACTCCTAAAATCAAGAAAAAGCGAGATGAGGAAGTTTGATGGCAAGGATCCGGTAAATTGGATACTATAGATGGAGAAATATTTTGATCTACATGGTGTACCACTGTTACAAAAAGGTAGGTATTGCATCTTCATATTTAGAATTGGATCAATTTTTATGGTATAAAGGGCTTTGTTCTCGTAAACCACTTGTTATGTGGTCAATTTTCACAGAGGCAATGATAGCACAGTATGAGGATACAAAGAGAAACACCTTCTTTAGCCAATTGATAAATCTAAAGAAAAAGTATTCAATGGAAAAGCACATTGAGGACTTTCAAAAATTGATTATAAGGGAAAATGATATTCTAGAGAAGCAGAGGATTGATGTCTCCATAGGGACTTTAAAGGATAACATTCAACATGAGGTTCATCTTTGGGAACCTGATTCATTAGAGAGGGCATTCAGGTTGGCAAGAAAAATGGAAAGAAAAATTATGGAAACAAGGAAGTCTACCCCTCACAACTATAAAGATGGAAGTGTTGTTTCTCCTAGCCTTCCACAACGTACAAGGTTGACACCACATGATCTGATAAGCACCCTATGAGTTCCCTCAGTTGAAGATTTGTTAAACAAAAAGGTATTACAGACTCATGTGCTGGTGTGTGTTCTGTGTTATTTAAGCAACAGATTGATCAGATTGCCAATACACAGACATTTAAAGGGAAAGATAGCAGAGAAATATAGTAAGCAACATAAATACACAAACAATTTTTAATAAGGAGTTCACCCTATTCCCCAGGGCTACATCTTCGGTCCAGCTTTAGTGGTGGCCTTGTTTTATTGTGTTTTGCAGCAAAGAAATTACAATACAGGGACTCAATGTGAGTTCTCCTGTAGCAGAATTTTGCTTGGCAGGGTGGTTCTTGGATTTCCCAAGCCACTCAAAGTTCACAGACTCTTTTTCTTCCTACCAACTCTGTGACCCTCGGTCTACAGTGGAAAGAGCCAAATATGATGCTTAGTTCGGACAGATTCCTCTATGGGAAGGCTTGAATCTTCAAGCTCTCTGGTGCTCGATGCTGCCTGTGGTTAGCTCGGCCCTTTGTCTCCTCTGCTTGGCTTTA
Organism: Pinus taeda; assembly: GCA_000404065.3. Lineage (NCBI taxonomy): Eukaryota > Viridiplantae > Streptophyta > Pinopsida > Pinales > Pinaceae > Pinus > Pinus taeda. Next base: position 42,123 of record APFE030245982.1, read on the forward strand.
TTGTTCTCTGTGTTCAGTCCTCCTCTCAGGGTTCACTGTTCACTGTCTCTCTGGTCGCTTGGACTCCTCTCAAAATCCCCTCTTTTGTCGACTGTCTCTGTTCATGGCTTTAACCATTCGATCCATGTGCCTGCTCGGTTCCTCTCCCGCCTGCGTCGATTCTCCTTCTGTAGCTGTTCTTGGAGTTCCTTGTTCGGTGTCAGCATGAACGCTCAAGGAGTGCCACGTGCCTCCATCTAACTAGTGCCAGCATGCTTCATCAACTCGTTTCTTCGGTTATGTCGTGGATACGTTCTTTCTCTACCATGGCGGTCAACAGATTCCAAATCCCTTTAAATCACAGCTTAATTCCCTGTCGATTCTTCTTCTGTCTATTAGGCACAATCTTAGCCATCCGATCTGGGCTCCTCCAGATCTGACGTCATACGCACATTGAGCGCGGTTGACTTGCTCAACCGTTAGTGCGTGATCACAGCAGTTTTTCTCTCACCTCCCCTGCCACGCGTCGATCGCTGAGTGGGATCGCTTCGCTCCTGTCCAAAACCTCTTACCATTCAAGGGCACCATGATCAAACTACCGGTTTCCAGGGCGCAAGTCCCATCTTTGCATTTTAGCGTTTTTTTCTTTCTCCTCCCGCGGTTCTTTGGCTCCCAACGTGACCGAGTGCTTAAGGCTTCCCCATTTCGGCCCCGTTTGCCTAGCGATGTGCAATAAGCACTAATCACGCATCAAAATCGCCTCCTTTTCCTGATCCGGGGCTCCCAGGGGCTGTTTTGACCTCCTGCGTAGTCTCCATGGGCCTTGGTCAACGCGCTTTGACTGAGGTCCTCGTCGTTCCACACCGGTTGCCATGGCCACTGGTTCAGGGCGTTTTTTATGCTGCTTTGGATTTCATTAAGGATTTGTTTCGTCCCAATTTAGTCAAGGTTCTTTGTCAATCATTTATGGATCCGATTCAGATCACGACCTCCCTACTGAAAAAGATTTTGGACCACCAAAAGTTCATTTTCTTGAAGCATCGACTAAGTGAGGAAACTGCTATCTCACTTTTCCAATCTCAATCCACTTCTCACTGCTCAGCTTCGAACCTTTGAGTCCAATTCTGAGGTATTCCACTTTTCCATTGCGCGTCATCCTCACCTTCCTATCCAGCATTGTGTCCTCCTGCAACTCATTAAGATATTCAGGTAGCAGGTCATCAACAGAAGGTAATTGACTCTGCTCTTCAGGGTCCTCAATCATTGAAGGTTCAAACAACCTCAAGCAATCTGCGTTCATGATTGAGTAGATGTGCATATAAGTTGGTAGATCAAGGCAAAAAGCATTCTCACCAATCTTCTCAAGTATCCTGAAGGGTCCATACCTGATAGGTTTTAGCTTTTTACCTTCACCTTGCATTTTGTCCTTGCTAATATACAGCTATACTTGGTCTCCAACTTGAAAACTATGCTCCATTCGATTCTTATCATGCCTAGCCTTGTACTTGGCCTAGCTCTTTTCCAGCTGTTCCTGTACTGCCTGGTGGATCTCCTGGATATGTTCAATGAACCTAGTTGCCTTGTCCACATCACTGTGTCTATCAACCATGGTATCTTTACCAAAGACAAAATCCAAAGGAGACCTTGGTATGAAACCAAAACAGGTCTCAAAACAAGATCTCTGTGTAGAAGAGTGTTTGGCTCTATTGTAAGCATGCTGCACATAGCACAAGTGCTCATCCCAAAGCTTAGGGTGTTTGCTACAATATCCTCTCAGTAACTGGATCACCGTCGTGTTAACTACTTTTGTCTGGCCATCTCTTTGTGGATGAAAAGCTGTGCTTTTCTTTAATTTGGTGTCCATTAGTTCCCACAGACTGGACCAAAACTTCCCCACAAACCGGGTGTCTTGATCAGATACAATAGAAGTGGGTAATCCAAAATAACCCATACATGTTCAAAGAATAATTTTGCAGTTTGTTCAGCTGTAATCTGTTTACTACAGGGTATCAAAATACACATTTTATTGAACCTATCCACAACAACATATAGATAATCATGACCTTTCCTAGATTTAGGCAGTCCTCCAACGAAATCCATGGAAATGCTTTCCCAAGGGTGAGAAGGAACTGGCAAGGGAGTGTACAAGCCTAGTTTTCAATTGCTGGGCTTGCTTTTAGCACACATGGCACACCCCTTTACATATCTAGAAATTGTCTCACTCATTTTCGGCCAATAGCAGAACCTTTGTAGCGGTGCAACTATTTTACTTACCCCAAAGTGGCTTGATATCATAGAAGTGTGTGCTTCCCTAATTATCTTTGCTCTCTTAGTTTGTGGAATGTAGAGTTTCCCACAATGATATAAGAGTCGGTCCCTCACATGATAGTCCAATTCTTCTACTCTTTTGCCTTGACTCAAAGTTGCATATACATCTTTAAAGTCCATATCCTGAGCATACTATTCTATGTAGCTTTCATGCAGCACAGAATTATGCTTAAGTATGGTAGATGCATTTATAATAGGTCTAGATAACATGTCTACAACCTTGTTATGTATGCCCTTTTTATATCTGATGACTAAATGCAACTATTGTAGAAAACCCATCCATCTGTAATGTCTTGATTGTTGCAACTTAGTTTGGGAGTGTAGGTATTGAAGTGGCTGATGATCAGTATGTATTACTGTTTCTTTGCCCATTAAGTAATGTTTCCACTTTTTTCACACTCTGAACTAATGCATACA
>APFE030245982.1:47811-60013 GCA_000404065.3 Pinus taeda
GAGATGCCCAACATCAATGCTCTCTTTCTAAATTCTTGAGTATACCCTTGAACACTTTGCCCTTTCAACTGCCGAAGAGTTTGCCAACTCATCATGGCTTGTTGCATGTAGGCCAATGGATAGCACTAGTTTTTGATTGCAGAAACAAATTCACTCCAGATAGAGATGGTCTTACCATGTCTTTTCATATCAGCTTGGGTTCTGCCTTCCCACCAAACCAAGGCAATCCCTCCTAGGTGTAGGCTTGCCAGCTAGATCTTACTCTTGTCTTAGTCTATGTTTTGTACTCTGCAATACACATCAATTTGTCTAATCCAATTGTCCAACTTTTTAGCATTTAGCTCTCCATCATATATAGGCAGTTCAAATTTGACATCCAGCTTAATCAAGGATGCTTTCTTATTATGCACAGGGTTACTAGGAGGTGTAGGAAAGCTTTCTTCTTTCCCCTTTCCTTTGGAGTGGTCATGGGAATGAGATTCATCTTCTTCTTTATCTTGTTTAGAGCCTGATGAATCTTCATCCTTATGCTTTCTAAAGTCCCTATACATTTCTTCCACTATAGACTTTATAGCTAGGAAACTTTCTATGAATTGAGGGTCTGGCCCTATGGAACCTTCTTCAGACATTGTCTCCCGAGAATAGACTCTCCCAATTTCAGGATTAGTTTCCACCAACTCTCCTTCTCCTAATTTGAGCTTTGATCTAGTGATAATTCATAGCTAAACGAACGCAAGCTTGTCTAACCTTACAGCCTAGAGCTCTGATACCACTTGATCTGATAAGCACCCTATGAGTGCCCTCAGTTCAAGATTTGTTAAACAAAAAGGTATTACAGACTCATGTGCTGGTGTGCGTTCTGTGTTATTTAAGCAATGAATCGATCAGATTGCCAATACACAAACATTTAAAGGGAAAGACAACAGAGAAATATAGTAAGCAACATAAAGACACAAATAATTTTTAATAAGTAGTTCACCCAATTCCCCAGGGCTACATCTCTGGTCCAGCTTCAGTGGTGGCCTTGTTTTATTGTGTCTTACAGTAGAGAAATTAAAATATAGGGACTCAATGTGAGTTTTCCTGAAGCAGAATTTTTCTTGGCAGGGTGGTTCTTGGATTTCCCAAGCCACTCAGAGTTCATAGACTCTGTTTTTTCCTACCAGCTCTATGACCCTCATTCTATAGTGGAAAGAGCCAAATATGATGCTAAGTCTGAACAGATTCCTCTATGGGAAGGCTTGAATCTTCAAGCTCTCTGGTGCTCGATGCTGCCTATAGTCAGCTCGGCCCTCTGTCTCCTCTACTTGGCTTTACTTTTCTCTGTGTTCAGTCCTCCTCTCAGGGTTCACTGTTCACTGTCTCTCTGGTCGCTTAGACTCCTCTCAAAATCCCCTCTTTTGTTGACTGTCTCCATTCATGCCTTTAACAATTCGATCCCTGTGCCTGTTTGGTTCCTCTCCCACCTGCGTCGATTCTCCTTTTGCAGCTGTGCTTGGAGTTCCCTTTTTGGCGTCAGCATGAATGCTCAGGGAGTGCCACGTGTCTCCATCTAACTGGTGCCAGCATGCTTCGTCGGCTCGTTTCTTCGGTTATGTCGTGGATACGTTGTTTCTCCACCGTGGCAGTCAACGGATTCCAAATCCCTTTAAATCGCGGCATAATTCCCTATCGATTTTTCTTCTATCTATCGAGCGCAATCTCAGTCGTCCGATCTGGGCTCCTCCAGATCTGACGTTATACACACGTCGAGCGCAGTTGACTTGCTCGACCGTTAGCGCATGATCACAACGGTTTTTCTCTCACCTCCGCTGCCACGTGTCATTCGCTGAGTGGGATCGCTCCGCTCCTGTCCAATACCTCTTACCATTCAAGGGCAACCCGATCAAACCACCGATTTCCAGGGTGAGGGTCCCACCTTTGTGTTTTAGCGCTTTTTTCTTTCTCTGCCCGCAGTTCTTTGGCTCCTAACATGACCGAGTGCTTAAGGCTTCCCCATTTTGGCCCCATTTGCCTGGCGATGCGCGATTAGCGCGCGCATCAAAATCGCCTCCTTTTCCTAATTTGGGGCTCCCAAGGGCTGTTTTGACCTCCTGCGCAGTCTCCATGGGCCTCGGTCAGCGCACTTTGACCGAGGTCCTCGTCGTTCCACGTTGGTTGCCATGGCCACTGGTTCAGGGCGTTTTTGATGCTGTTTTGGATTTCATTAAGGATTTGTTTTGTCCCGATTCAGTCAAGGTTCTTTGTCAGTAGTTTATGGATCCGATTCGGATCACCACAACAATTGGAAGAAAAAAGAGCTAAAGGGCTTTGTTACAATTGTGATAACAAATACTCTAACGGTCATAAGTGTGCTGAGAAGAAATGATTTTACATAGATTATGAATAGGAGGAAGAAAATGATCAAGAAACATCAAAAGAAGAGGATATACACCAGGAACCAACCCCAGAGAAAGAAGAAATGAATCTAACCATATTTTGTAAAGAATTGGAAAGAATTACCACTCCTCAAACTCTCAAGATAGAAGCACATATCAAGAAGAAAAAGGTTCAAGAAGTGAAACATCACCTTGAGAAAGAAGAAATGAATCCTATCATATATTGTAATGCATTGAGTGGAATTACTACTCCTCAAACTATCAAGATAGAAGGACATATCAAGAAGAAAAATGTTTAAGAAGTGAAACACCACATCGAGCATCAATAAATGAATCTGACCATATCTTGTAATGCATTGGAAGAAATTACTACTCAAACCCTCAAGATAGAAGCACATATCAAGAAGAAAAAGGTTCAAGTAGTGAAATATCCAATCAAGCATCAACAAGAAGTTCTCCTACTTTTAAAGGATAAAGCCACTTTGGTGTAGAATCGAATGAAACAAGAGGCAAATCAGCATCGCAGTAAAAGAAGTTTTGATGTAGGCAATTGGGTATTTTTACAGCTACCTCTCATGCAAGATATTGATGAGAAGGAAACATTGGCAATACTACATGCACTTAAGAAATGACGACCTTACCTAATGGGAAGACACTTCAAGGTAAAACTAGATCATGGTAGTCTGAAATACATTTTAGAAAAAAGATTATCTTTAGAAGAAAAGAAAAAATGGGTCACAAATATGTTGGGTTATGATTTTGAAATCATCTACAAAAAAGGGAAGAAAAATGTTGTTGCAGATGCACTCTCAAGAAAGGATAAGGATGTGGAAGCATTGTTTTGTGCTATTTCTATTATCCAACTAGATTGGATAAACAATGCAAGGGATGAATTGAAGAAGGATGAAGAAGTGTTGCCACTCATTCAAAAGTTACAGAAGATCCCAATTTAAACAATATTGTCAGAACTTGACAAGGAAGGAAAAATCATATTGGAACCTGGAGGAGTCACAGAAACAAGAACCCAACAACTATGAAATCAATTAATTTCATAGTACCTCATCAAGTGAAAGAATTTACTCACTGAAGATTCCACATGGGAGGACAAGAATTTTATACAAAAGAATCAAGAACTACTCAAGTGTTGAGGACAACACCTTTTGAAGGAGAGGGGCATGTTAGGTCCCTATACTACTAGTGTAACCCCTTATTTTTATTAGTACAACCCCCTTCTTATATTGTTGTGCCCATATAGTCCCCATATTTTTATTATTATGCCCCATAGAAGCCCACTATTGTTATTATTGTGCCCTTACATTATTATTGTTATGTTAGCTCTGATTATATTATGACCCCTTAGACTCCTATATATAGAAAGGAGGTCTTGTCATTTGAATCATTGAAGAATTGTTCATTTGTGTAATGTAAAGGAGGTTTCCCCCTTGAAGAGGCTGAATTCTAAGTTGTTGATCTATCTTTTCTATCTTTTTGTGAGCTGGTTTCATAACACATCAACTAACGATCAATTCCGTGATGTTGTGCATTATGTACTAGGGGCATTGGAAGCAGATCTCTCTAATAAAATCCTTGCGATGGATCCCTTCCAAAGCATTTTTCTCCTATCTAATGAGAACCTCTTGGAAGTCATGACCTTTTATGGGTCGTGATCAAGGAATATGAGGATAGTTCCTGATCTTGTGTCAACCTCATTAAAAAATGAAACAAAGGGTATGAGCATAGTTCCTAGTCTTGTGTCAAGCTCGTTAAAAAATGAAACAAGGAATATGAGGATAGTTCTTTTATTGTGTCAACCTCATTAAAAAATGAAACACGTCCCAGAGCATAGTTCCTTGTCTTGTGTCAAGCTCGTTAAAAATGAAACAAGGAATCTGAGCAGAGTTCCTTATCTTGTGTCAAGCTCATTAAAAAATGAAACAAGGTCCCCTGGAGAAAAGTTCTAATTCAAGTCTTTGATTTGATCTCATAAAATCCCAGTCGTGTCTTTCACTTGATATCGTACATGAACCTCCATTCCATCCACCTCATAGCCACAAGTAGTCTACTTAGGTGAATGTAATGAAGATTGGGGGGCATGCACCTCGAATCGAGTCATCATGTTAGGGGCTTGTAAACAAATCTCAAGCATAGTTTTTCATTTCAAGCTTGTGCAAACATGAAACTGAATCCAAGCATATTTTTTCATTTCAAGCTTGTGCAAACATGAAACTGAATCCAGGCATAGTTCTCTATGGTTCAATCTTGTGTAAAAATGAACCCATCTCCATTTTAACCCTCGTGATTTCCATTCTCTCAGCCTTTTCCATTAGATGAGCCTTGTTTTTTCTCCTTCCATCGTCACTATCTGCTTGGCCGATCATATGCTTTCACTTGGTTGTTTTATCCTTTTTGAGGAACAGTTGCAATGAATCAACCTCTTTAAATAAATCAACATGTTTTGAGAAGTTCCAATATCACCAGAACCAGTTGCTATCTTAGACACCACTCATTCCTCTAAGTGGAGTCCTCTTTAAGCTCTTCTCAAACTCTTGAAATATGAAAATATTACCTAGCGCTTGTCCTTTTCAGCTTGTAAACGGATTGGAAATGACATCTACTCTGTATAAGTTTAATCCTTTTTCAAACTGAGATAGATTACTTACAAAAAAGAAATACGTCGATCGAACATGGTCAATAGGTTCTCTATCATATTATTTTACTCTCTTTCGTATTTTAGGAAAAAATCTACGAAAAAAACTTGTGGATTTTTATTTTTGTCCCTTTTGAAACTCTCTAAACATGAAAAGGACTGAGATATCATTGTCATTTAACTCGTTAAAATATCAAATAGCGAAAAACTTGTCCATCATGACAAGACCGAGTTTTACCTTTGCTAGACCCATTAAAACATCATATAGCGATGGATTCACCTAAAGGGTGGAATTATACAACAAGAATATATTATCCTTCTCAAGCTTGATAAAAACTAAAGAGGTATTGGTAAAAAATGACTAGGGAAAATTGGAAAAGCGGTAAACCACTTTATGGTAGCAGGTCGCTCTTGAACATGACACTTTCACTTCATCACTGTGACTATTTGGGTTGGGTTATGTGCTTGATGGCTATCATACCTATGGTCTATCACACCATCCATCACTTTTGTTTTGGGTCAATGCTGCCAATTCATTCAAACTATTTGGGTTGGGTTATCTACTTGATGGTTATCATACCTATGGTCTATCACACCATCCATTACTTTGGTTTTGGGTCAATGCTGCCAATTCATTCAGTGTCACCGACATGTTAAAGAAAAGTAACTTAGTTAAATTCATCCTTTGCAATACTCATAAACCTTCATTTTCATGACGACCATTCCTGAACCTTGTGTTGTCAATCACACTTTGTCTCCAAAAATCATTACACTCGTTTTGTGTCATTGATGTGCGATACATCAAGGCCCTCTTATGACGAGTCGCTTCTTGTCGACAACAACACTTTATCCAAGAAGTTGACTTAGAAACACCCTTTCAGTACCTTGGGGCTTGCATACATCAATGGCAGGTTTCTTGCTTTCGGCGATAGGTTGACATTAGTGGTCTTTGACCAAAAGACTTTGTATGGAGTTCGACATCAAAACATCCATTCACACCATGTAGAATGTACTACAGTACCTTGAGAATCATTATCATTATCAGTGATTTCTCTCACGTCTATTAACAACTTACATCATTGGCTGGTAATCAAATAGTTTCTTCCCATGTTCGACTTCAGATCACATATTCACATGGTTAGACTCGTACTTGAGTGAATGATTGAATGAGATAGAAGACCCAGATCTAGTTTCATCCATCCGGGTTGCGATTTCAGGAAAGTACTAAATCATTTGTACAATGGACTTACACAGATGGTCATCCTATCATGGCTCTATATCTAGAGACGACTATCTATGTACATGTAATGAAAAGTTTATATGTTGAGCAAGGGTATGCCTTCCCTCGGCAATTCATGAAAAATAAAAAATATCATGATATTATTTATTGTAATTGATGTAGGTCACCATCTTCTTCGGAACCTCCTCATCACATTGTAAAGCATATCACTCGACATTACCATTTTTAACTTCATGCTTTAGGGGGTAGTTGTTACAGATCCATTTGGGCACATCACTCCAAACATTATGATCAGTACTATTAGGGCTTATCAAACCCTAATCCATTTTCTACATGCCCTAGACAAGTCATCACTTTGAATGCCTCCTTCCCTGAAAGTTTCTTGGCCTGAAGCCCTTTAGAAATGCCTCCTTGAGGGACCAGTGCAACCTTGGTTAGGGGTAAATGTGCTTCAGTGTAGGTAGGCCCATGTAAGGGTGCATTTCAGTGCAATTAGGCCCACTTTCACCTATGTTGGGCGAGATTGAGCAAATTCTTCATATGGTTCTGGGAATATTCTTATCTTCTAGATCATTCTAGAAGATTCCCACACTTATCATCTCCTATGAGCTTGAAATTGGATAGGGAATGAGTTAAGTAACCTCCTATCCTCTCATCCCTTCATCCATGGAAAGTAACTCTAAGTTTGGAAGGCCATTCAATACCCTCATTTATGACCAAACCACCTCCATTTTCCTATAAATTGAGCACTCATATAAGTGATCAAAGGATGGACTTTAAGAATTTCTAAGGAGATACTATTGGTGTGAGGTTTGAGATTGTAAGCAAGTATTATTATGCTTCCGAAGTGTTGTGCTTATGGTCTGATGAGGGATGGAACTCAAGTTGGATGAGTGACATGGGATCAAACTTCTTAGTTGTAACTCTTCCTTCTACTTAATAAAGTTGTTTGCACCTTTTCCCATATTCTTATCTTTATGTATGATGATTATATGTGTAAATGCTTTCGATTCCATTTACTTATAGTATATAGGTCTCTTGCTTTGATTGGTTTTTGTCCTCTGTTTATGATTGTAGGTACTTATCGAGAGGATTTAGTTTGAGAAGGAGCGATGGGAGCTATTAAAAGGAGACAATGGGAAGTGAAAGATAACAAGTAGATCCCTTGTTTTATTTATCTTCTATAGGAAAAGGTTAAACTCTTTAAATCCATTGTTCTAGTTGTAGCTACCCACCTAGGGAAATTGTATTTATCCGTACATGAAAAATTTCACATAACAAATTGGCGACTCCACTGGGGAAAGATCATCATTCTGAGTAGTTTACCTTCATCCTAGTACACTCTAGTAGACTTTACTTGCTCCCATTGATCTTGTTTCAGCCTTTTTGAAGTGTTTTCTCGTAAAATAATGTGCTTGAAATCCCCCAGAATGGCCTCTCTGGCACCAGCGCAGGCTTGCTCAGGACATATAGCGCTGTAAAGCACCCTTGGCTTGAGGAAAGTGTTCTAAAGCACACTATCTCCCATTCAGGGCTGTTCTGATCCTCCTTAGGTCAAAAATCCCACCTTTGACTTGATTTTTCCTAAATTTCCTTCTATTTTTTCTTGTTGAAAGATCAATCATTGTTGTACTTTCGAAATAAATTTGTGTTTCCTTTCCTAGCTCTACTTTGGCCTTAATTATTTATTTTTTCTTAAATTATTTCTTTATCACTATCAATTCATTTTCAAAGTTAGTTTATATTCGATTAATCTTTGCTCAAAAGAAAGTGTCGTAAAAGTCTTCATTTCTTTTGAAAAGGAACTATCCTAAAGTCTTCATTCTTGCAAAAAGATTCATTGATTGTATGTGCATTAGTTTCCTTTTGTTCATTTCAACATTAAGGTAATTGAAAAGAAAAACTTGCATTGTGCATTGAAAACGTTTGAGTGTGCTCATAAGAATAGTTTAGGGAAATTTCATTATATGTGCTCTTTGTTATTTGATTAAACTAATCAGATTGCTCTATCCCTACTAGATAAGGTTTTCATTGTTCGAATTGAATGAAAAGAATACTTATCATATTAGTTGCATTCTAGGAATTTCAAAGGCATCACGTGGTGAACCTTGAAAGGAAAATTCTTAAGAAGAACAACTTAAAATTTATCCCAATTAACCTAATGGAGCATTGTAACTTAACACATAACATTTAGAGGTCTAGGCTAGAGACATGTTCTAACATTGTAAAGCATAGAAACTGTCTTTAATTGTCTGTGATACATTCCGAGTGTGATACCTCATTCCACGTACGTAAATATATCATAGCTTGTCCACGTACCTTCAGGTATATAGGGTGGTGTTATAGTACAAGAAGTATAAACGAATGCTCTCTCTGTGTGGTTTTGCATTAGACAGTCCTAACACAAATTGGGCCTCCATGTACTTTTGGGTATATATGGGAGGACTACATTAGGTTGCTATCCATCCTTAGGTAACCAAGTCAGCTGCCTTATACACTATGATACACCGAACACAACATTCAAGAGATTTCCTGCTCGTACTTCTCAGTTTTCCGGGAGGTATTCTGTAGTTCACAGTTGCTTGATAATCCTTTTGCCTAGATTATCCCTCTTTCATTTTGTTATGTTATTTCGATTAAAATAAAATTAATTTACTGCGGATAACATCCTCCATGCCCACTCCTTAATTGATCTTATGTTGAGACATATGGCAACAACTTTAGAGTCCACCGATCAAGGAATTCATTTTGATGAGAATCCTAGTCTTTTTCCTCCTTTCAGAAATATTGGTGCTCCTTATATGGCTACATTCTCCCTTTGGGGATTTACCATTGGCTTGCTAATATGGTTGTTTTCAACCTCCTTGGTTCAAAATGTCGTGATTTCTCCGCAATCGAGTACTCCTCCAACTAGACAAAATCAACCTCCAGTTGATCCTAAATTTGACCCTTTGCCTTCTTCCTCGGTTTGTTATTCCTCCCCTTCTTCCCCTTCGCCTGGTGAAAGTATCGACACTATTAACCAGGTGGCTAAGAAGAAGGAGAAGAAGAAGAAGCAGAAAATTCAGTAGGGGGCAACCAAGCAACCATTGCTTTGAATGCAACTTCTGATGAAAAATTGTCCAATAATCCTCACAAAGTTTGATCTCCATGCAAACTTTGTAGGAGAGACCATCTTCTTCGAAATTGTCCTGATATTCCTCAGATCTTAGAAGAATGGTCTTATCGTTCACATCGTCCTGTGTCATCAACTTCTGGAGATCATGCTGGTGACACACCATCAACTAGTGGTAGTAAAGTTCATGGAAAGAAGGGTAAAGTCAAGTTTCCCCGTAGGAAATGTGAAGGGAACCACCCCATTCACCTTTGTCCCTATCTGGATGAAGCCAAAAAAGTGTTGAATAACCGTCCTGCTTCATCGTATTGACTTTCGTCTCGTTACAAGAGACTCTCCCTTAATCCTTCACTAGTTGATAAAGTGACTGACCCAAATCAACCATCGATCAAACCCACTCTCTCTGAATGAGAATCCCATGAGTCTATACCTAACCAATCACAGGTTGAGGAAACAGTTGACCCGATATCATCTTCAGTTAATCATACCTTTCCTGAAGAGAGTGAATATGATACAACTCAAGTTCTTTTCGTTTCTTCAGATTCCAATGAGCTTGGCGGCAATCCTCCCGTTCCATCAAGATAGGAGGAAACTCCTCCTACTCTCATAACTCAAGGGGTTAATCTCCCATTTCTATGGTACCCCCTCCAAGTAGTCTCGTCGCTTCCTTTGATTGGAATCGACTAGCAGGGTGCCATCTTCATCTATCGTTGTGTCTTCGAAGACGTCATCGTTGGCCATGAAATGCAATATCTGTTCATCATAAAAAAAAACACAAAAACTAGTGATGTTTTCAGGGATGTATGGCTTATACAAAATCTCAAATGTAAATCTATCCCTAAGTGATGTCATCCTAGCAGCTGCATTTGCCAGAGCATCTGTATATGCATTGTCCATTCTTGGTACATATATGATGTTAAAATCTTGGAAATTAGAGATAAGTCGCCATACCTCTTGTTGGTAACTCTTAAGATGAGGTGAGACACAATGTATGGTGTTACGTACCTGGCATACCACCATCTCTGAATCACCTATCACTTCAGCATAGCAACGTTGAGGCTAAGGGATTTTTGTAAACCCAAGATGAGTGCTTCATATTCAACAGTATTATTCGTGAGCTCAAACTCCGAGTGGCTTGATACTAAGTGTTTTCTTTTCCTTGGGTCGATCAAAACAAACTCAGCTCTAAAGCAATCTTGTGTTTTGGATCCATCAAAATACAAGGTCCACAAGTTATTTGTACAAGGACTGCTTGTCATGCTAATACCACTAACACGACTGGTACTATTGTTACAAAGTATTGTACAAGTTTCATTTCCACCAGTTGGGCAAGGAAGGATACCCAACTGTGTATCTGGTTGGGTGGGGCTTGGCTGTGCAAGATAACACCCAAACTGCATTTCCAGAAAGAAATTTCCAAACAAAAGCTCTGCGAAATCCAACGGTTCATTCTCATCATTCAAGGGAGAAACGTTGTGTTTCATGTATCTCTTTGACAACAACCAAATCTATTGTTTATGCCCTGATACAAAATCCATAAGTGTGACCAGTCTGTAGCAAAATATCCTTGCAACTTGTTAAACTAGTCTCTACTGAGCAATAAGCCATATCCTTCTAGGATGTCCATGATCACAATGTTAATGCACTGGTGAACTCGTCCGTTGGACGATAACCGAATGATCACATACTGAATTTCACCAATGGATGGTAGAGATGTTCGGTCAAGTTGGATGATCTACGCAACTGTACTGCTCCATTGTGCATTGATCTATTTAGCAATGGAGAGTGGCATGACATTGAATGATGCGCCAGAGTCAACCAAATAGTTGTGGACATTGAAGTTGAATATTTTGAATGATAAGAAAAATGGTGGGTAGAGAAAGTTTCGCTTCTTCCATGCGAAGCGCGTTGAGTATAGATGCGAGTGATTTGGGAGACTTTCTTTGTCCCTTTTTGGAAGAGGCAACATTGTCTATGGAGGTTTGCCCTATTGCATGCAAAAGAATACCTCGGTGACCTATGAGTTTGGTAAGCTAGTACAGAGAGATGTTTACACAGGTCTTCTTCATGTCTTCAACAATATTCTAATCTAGAGCAGGAAGACTCACAAAATTTCTGGGGCAAGACTTGTGTTTATATTGTTCTGTGGAGTGTTTTGGAGTTTGCTGCTCACGGACATCTCTTTCGCTATAGCTATCTTTCTAGACTTTCTTTGTCTTTTCTATGTTGAAGATGTCGATGGATCAAATTTTTTGAGCAATTGTTTGAATTTCTCTTTCAGTGTCTCAATCACAATGGGAGCCCCTTGACTTCTCAAGTTGTATTGAATATTTTGTTTTGGGGGCTCCTTCTCGCTCATTGTTTTATTCTAGGAAGCATTATGGCATTGATACATGTTAACCACGTGCCCAGAAATTTGAGTTTCATCAGATGCAAAATCCTCTTAATCATATTCATCTTCCATCAGAACCTCCTCACTGACATTAAAATGATAATTCATTCTTGAATCCATGGTGCCCATAATTCGATTCTAATCTGGAGAGGCCTTCTCTTAATGTTGTTCTTTGTTGATCGCGCAAATGTTATGAAACCAGCTCACAAAAAGATAGAAAAGATAGATCCACGCCTTAGAATTCAGCCTCTTCGAGGGGGAAACCTCCTTTACATTACACAAATGAATGATTCCTTAATGATTCAAATGAAAAAACCTCATTTCTATATATAGGAGTCACAATATAACCTATCCGACCTAACAATAATAATATAAAGGCACAAAAATAACAATAGAGGGATTCTATGGGGCACAGTAATAACAATATGGG
>APFE030245982.1:64446-99037 GCA_000404065.3 Pinus taeda
GTTGCAATATGTACCTTTTGTGTGTTTTGCACATTATTGAGATCGAAAAATTGCTCCATTTGTAATATCCATGTTACAAGATCCTTGCCATCAAACTTCCTCATATCGATTTTTGGAATATGGTGGGTCTTTGATCCCACATTAGAGTCTATGAAATCATGATTAACATTTCTTTTGTTCGCATCTTGAGTTTCCTTTACTACCCTTTCATCATTAGTAAGTATTTCTTGTAGAAAATTTGTCAAATCTGTCTTCAGATCTACCATGTTTGTCTTCAAATCTATCTTCAAATCTGCCATTCTCTCTTCAAATCTGTCTTCAAATCTATCTTCAAATCATCCATCTTAGCTTCCACGCCCTTTAACTCAAATTCCATGCCATTTATCTTAGCTTCTGTTAGCTTTTGTGAGAGTGACATTTGTTGCACTTGGTCTTGTAATTTTGATATATCATGTAGCATTTCTTCCTCTTCTTCATGAGTCATGTTAGAGCTTTCAGGTTGCTTACTAGGTGTTTGCATTTTCTTTCCCCAGGGCATCAATTACCGATAATAATGCTCTACTATGCCCTTTGAATTCCTTCAAAATAAATTTTCAAACCTAGCTTAAGCAAAAATTTAAAAAAATCTACACACCTTTTTTCACTTTGTAGGAGCTTGATATCGCCTCTGATGTATCTCTGTAATTTGGGATCATCTAGTTCTGAAATTGCGACTTGCAGTAGCCTTCTGTGTCCTCTTTCTAATGCCACTAGTCTGATCCAGTTTGGATCCTCCAAGGAAGAGTTATGCAAAATCTCCCACATTGACCTTATTATAGACTAGTTTAGTAGAGCGAACTTGTACGACATGCCACGTGTCCCTGTTTCGACCTTTGGCTCTAAAAAATATATACACGAAACTAAAGTCCGTCTTCTTTCTATACCTTCTCACAAAACTCCAATCCTATGCTTAGAGAGAAAGTTATGACGATTTTCCCCAGGTCACCTGTTTGGAATGTAATTCAGGAGTCTGCAAAAATACCAACTTCCTCAGATCATATCTCCACAAATATAGTGTGAAAAGCTCTTAAATTTGGACAAAAGGTTTAGTGTGATCCCTTCTCAAATGGTTTTTTTTTGTTTGCTTCTGAAACATCGCAAAAAAAAAAGTTATAGCGAAAATTCCACGACGACCTATTTGGAGCAGTGAAACCCTAGAATCCAAAGCTCTGATACCAAATGTTATGAAACTAGCTCACAAAAAGATAGAAAAGATAGATCCACACCTTAGAATTGAGCCTCTTCGAGGGGGCAACCTCCTTTACATTACAAAAATGAATTATTCCTTGATGATTCAAATGACAAAACCTCCTTTATATATATACGAGTCTAAGGAGTCACAATATAACCCAGCCGACCTAACAATAATAATATAAAGGCACAAAAATAAACAATAGAGGGATTCTATGGGGCACATTAATAACAATATGGGGACAATAGGGGCAGAACAATATTAATAAGGGATACAAATACAATAGTAATTGGGTAATCATTAGTATTATAGGGACCTAACAGCAGAAGTTATACTTTGCGAACTGGTCAATTTGGAACACAACATTGGATCTCTACATAGATTTAGATGGCTGACTACTACTGCTACCTAATGTCACATTCTTCCTTTGCACAAAACTGGGAGGTCTATTGCATATTATTGTCTCGATCATCCATTGCTTAAGTTATGCTACTTTGGTTGTTAAGGAATTGAGGAGATAAGTAAGGGTCTCAATTTCACTTGTTTCTTTTTCCTTTACCTTACTCATAGTAGTTTGATACCTCCTTCCCGTGTCTTTAGTGTCCTTGACTAGTTCATCATCTACAATGACATCAATCACACGCAGGTCTTTCTCCACATCAATTTCTTCTTGGAAATTTTCTGAAAGTGTTGGTTTCGTAGCTCGCTTGATGAACTGTGCAATGCTGGTCAAATGTGAACACATGTAGTAGTCGAATGTGATGGAGTCATGAGGTTTAGTTTATGCAGTGAACTTATTCAAAATACGATTAAACCTATGGTTAAAGTCTTTTACTTTCTCTTTCTACTCCATCTTAAGACTGCCCAATTCTTTCAACAACACTTTGGGAGTTTTGTCATCAACAAATTTCTGAATGGAATTTACAAGAAGGCTATGGTACCATAAAGATGCTCTGCCATCCAAGGTACATGGAAACAGTCTACATGCAACATCGTCATAACGTACCTCAAGTGTCTACAGATGTAGGTAGAACATGTCTAGATGGTCTTCTGCCTTCACTGCTCTTTCAGGGTCATACTTCATTAACATCTTCCCTGTGTGTCTTGGCATCTTGTACAAGACACCTTGGAGTGAGAATGGGCCCTATGTCATCCATTCTAGATTTTGATCAGCCATATTTTCCTCTTCTTCGTCCTCCTCCTTTTCTTCTGAATGAGGCAATTCAATCTCTAAATCTGTTGGTTCGTCTCTGCATCTGCCTCCTCTGTTGCCTTCCCCGATGCTACCTCTACTGGAACCTGATCCCAAAAGTATGTTGTTAACTTCTTCTCCTTCTAAGAAAACAAGAGGTTCCTCTTCATTCTCAACAACTTCTGTTAACTCTTCAAGAGTGGCGAGGATTACATCTTCAACAAAAGAGACTACGAATCTAGTGGGTGTAGTATTTTTCTTCCTCCGTGAAGAGGGAAGATTGTGTAATCCTGGAATTAGTCCTGTTAGAGCCTATATTTACCTCAGGCTGAAAAGGTAAGATTCTAGGTCCACATCAAACCACCCTCAGCCTGGTAGCTAGCCCTACCAGGTCAGGAGAGGGCTCTCTCCAGGTCAATCTCAGCTAATTATGCTCACTAAAGGCTTGAGATGACTGATTTGATTACTAATATTAGGCTAGTTATGTGTGTGAAAAAGGTTTTTTAATGAATTGATGAATTGTTGGCTCAGATGAGAAGGCGGATTTTGGGGTGTGGGGAATGAGGCACAGTTCTGCAGGGATCTCGATGGGGCAAGGTAGGCAACTGAATTTTTCACTCTATATCAAGTGAGATGGATGGATTTCGATAGAGGAGGAGCTGAAGAGGGCAAGAAAAACCATGGATCCTCTCCAAACAGTGGAAAACATCAAAAAACTAAAGCAAACTTCAAGTAGAGCACTGCAATTTTCAATGTATTCTACTTACACTCTTGTTTGTTTAGATGAGAAGAAATAAAGAGAAATGATACATATAACACATGAATAAATTCACAAAGACATAAGAAAGCACTGTACCAAAACAAATGCCACAGGGATCCCAAAGAGTACTGCAAATCCTAGTCTCAATTCCTTAGCCAAAATACTGATATGAGTGTACAATGAAGCTCAAGGCTTTCTTAAAAGTCCAACCTTCTACCAAAATCCAACCCCTACACTATGAAATTCATAAAATATATACATTTTCTCATCCTTGTACTAAGGGATTGAGCTCAACCATTTTCTTCAAAAAAGAATCAGTTACATTAAACTTGGGCCGAATTTCTGAAAATAGGTGTTGAAGATGACCTCGTATCTCCTACAACATAGCACCTGTTACAAAAATGAAAGAGGTTTTTGTAGATAAGTTTATGTTGGAGAAACACCTCTCTCAAATTTTGGAAATTCGTTTCCAGTAGCTCGCAATATGTTCCACAAAATCATCTCTAAAACAGAAAATCATTAAAAAGTTAAATCTGTGAAAATGAGCTGTAAAGATCTAGTCACATATCCCAATCAATGACACCTGTGAATAAACTGAAATATTTTTTTTGTTACATGTCTCGTGCTTAACAAAAACCTCCTTGGGTTTTGCAAAATTACTTTCCATCTGTTGTAAAATGGCCCCGCACTAAAATGGCTAAAACAGTAAAAAATATGAAAATTTTGCTTTGTTTTAATGTAGGCTCCAAATAGCACTGTATATCTCCCACATAGTAGCACCTGTACATAAATTGAAGGAGGTTTTTGTTAGCTAGTATGTGATGAACAAAAACCTCTTTCACTTTTGAAAAATTCCTTACCATTATTTCGAAAACTGATTTTGTACTAAACTTGTCATTGTGTGCAGCAACTGACCTCAAAACATGCATAACCAAAAATCACTCATTCATTTCTTCTAATCCAGGAACCGGTTATGGGAGTGTGATATACCGTTGGAAATATTTTTCCGATATTATTCTAATGGACACACTTGTGACATGTTTTGTGCTGAACATCATGTGCAAAACATCTAACAAAACCAGACATAGTAAGAGCTCATGTTGATCCCTAGTGACAGGCTGCGAAGACTAGAACTAACAAGTCCAACAACTTTGGAAAACTGATAGGTGATGGGACGAACAACACAAAGGTGATGATATGGAATTTATTTTTGGGGTCTAGGAGGTGAGGAGTAACCAACTTCAGGGTTTCTTGTGGGAGAGAGGGAGTTCGTGTTACTTCCTTAACAAGATGATGGATATGTTGGGTTGAGAGGACATTCAACCATAAACTATTGGTGGCTTGACTTCTAGTGCCATAAATGTTGATGGTACTGGACCCACCAACATTCAAGGGATCTCCTCAGTATGAAGTCCCAACTAGACCTCACACCATTTGGTGTAGGAGTCCCATCTAGTACGATGGCCCAATTTCCATTATCTTAGAGATTTTCCTTAGCTCTTGTTGTTCAACACATTAGAGTGTTATGCTTGTAACTTCAAGAAAGTGAGGTGAGTATGCCTAGTGAGTGGATAATATAACTCTGTGTCTAGGTTCTCTTACTATCAAAGGGTAAAGTGAAGTGAGCCTCTTGATGAGAGGGAATAGTCCCAACCCAGGAAGAAACACACATGAACAACAACAAGGGTCTGTCCAGCATCCAGTGGAATAGTCAACAACAGATGCAGCAGTCATGAAAACCAAAGTTCAAGGGACAACACAGACACCGTCCAGCAGAGTAGTCCACATGGGGGTGACAGTCGTTAATACCAAGCAAACACAAGAATGGTCTGTCTAGTGTCTGGCAGAGTATTCCACATGGGTGAGACAATAATGATAAACAATAAGACACATCTTCAACAATGTAAGTACTAAAATAACCATAGTTCAACTATCTTAGTACATGTTAAAAAGACATGCATTACAAACATTTAAAGAATAGTCTTACAAAAAGATACAAAACATGCGTGAAAACGTGCTGACCTAAGATAAGCTTCTAAATTAAGCAAAAGTTCCAAGACACATTTTTACACCATACATCACTAGCCCCAATAGTGGGGCATTGGAGCCACTCCTCACTCTTGAAAGAACAGAATATGGACTCTCAAGGCTATGTGGAAGGCGCCAAGGTGAAAAGTCTGTTGTAGCTCCCAGAGACATCCTTAGATTGCTTACAAGACCAGTGCCTAGGCACATCTAAATTTGGAGGGTCTCAAATGATTCTCAGTAGAGGGAGACCTCTCTTATATTCTATATGTATATATAATGTGTTGGTTCATTAACATAAAGGAGTAAGATATGAATTTATGATACTTCTTCACATATACAAATCTCATAAATATGCATAAAATAGTGGAGGTCAAGTTTTTCAAGGAATTACAATTTAATAAGATTTTGTAGAGCAATGATAGAGGATAAAGAGAAGGAGAAACTCATCATATGGAGCTTACAACATCAAGAGTTATATGCTTAACACATAGAGCTTGCAACTTTAAGAATTCCTACACTTATTTGAGTTGCAGGAAGATACAATGGATGAAGGAGGGGCTGAATGTTATGGTTCATGTAGTGAAGATTTAAATATATAATTTTAATAGTCCATACAGTGACATGCATTAAAAATGTCAACACAAACGAATATGTGATATAATTACATGCACATGCATTAACATATTGATACAAATGAATCTGCAAGGAAGCTTGAAATATTTATAGCTGGTATGATTGCATGAATTTAGAGAAGAAACATGAAAATAAAATGGGTTTTAACATAGGGGTAACATACTATAATACTTGAAGGGGGAATCACCACCATTTCCTTGGTATTCTGAACAATCTATATTACAAAGCCATACAGTCTGAAAATAACATGTAGTTTTTTCTTTAGAATTTTTGAACCTTTGTTAAATGTTTCTTTCCCCTATTTATCTGGAGAGGGGAGCATGGACATTCATTACAGAATAAAATACCTTCAGCTAAGTCTCATATGTTAGGTTGACTAGTTTCCTCGGCTGGGGATGGCTCTGTGGCCCAAAAATATTACAGAATTAATGGCCTCATTGAAAGGAGGAAAATTGCAGGACATCAAATAAGTACATAGTCAGAAAGAAACATTAATAAACTATCTCGGTTCCCATCCCTGTAATTGCTTCTACTTCCGGGTTGCAATGGGTTCATCATATGGTCTCTTGTGCTGCTCAGTGGGCTCCCATCATTTGTGCCTTTACTACTCGAGCCAATCATGATTTAAAGCTAGGAGTGGGCACCATCCACTTCATGCCACAATACTAAATTAGATGGTCCTTGCGCAATACATCGTCTCTCTCTATTATGGGACACCATGCTTGCAAATTGAATCCTCCTGAGCTACCAAGTCGCTTTTCACTCCCGTCAGCACCGACCCTGATTCTATGTCATGATGGGTTTTTCTGAGTCAACCCATGCTTTTTTTGAATGCACCACCTGTTTCCCTTTAAAATCACAACTTCCAATCCATCACACCTTTAAATTTGTGCCTTGTACTATCGGTGCCCTAATCTGCTTGGTCATGCTCTCTTGGTGGAAATATGGAGGACTTTTCAATGTTTTCCTTTCACTAAAAAACTATTGTGAAACTGGCGAGTACCAATCCTCCTTAGCCTCTTTCACCTTTGGCTCTCTTCCATGATTTTCTTCATCTGAACGGGGGTGGGAACTAGGTGCTTAGCACGAGGGTGCTAGAGTCCTTTAAGGCTTGTTCGAGGGCCTTTATCCTTTAATCCGTGAAATCCCACACTTCAATGCTTCTTGAGGGTTGCCACTGATATTTCCCTTTGAACCCTATGATTGCCAATCTACGAGGTTGGGCCCACTGGAAGTATCGCAGTCGCATTGTGGGAGGGGAAGGACCTTTACCTATCTTTATAACGTTGGCCAGTTCATCTAGACGTGAAAACCTTATAGGTCAAACCACATAGCATATCACAATTGCAATATTGAAAGGGAAATGGACGGATGAGGGATCTAGCCTTGTGTGATCACCCATCATTGATTGCGATGGGTGATGTCATCACTGCCACATGTCACCCTATGAGTAGTGAAATGTGTCACCAAGAAATTCCCCCCCTTAGGACCCTGAAAATGATGAACCCATGTGTCACGTGTCCTCCGTACTACCATGTTAGCTTCACTCTACCATGTCGACTTCCATGTGGATTCATAAGGACCAATAATATTCCACCGTGTGGCCCTTGGAAGAGAGAGAAAAAGGCCTGCCCGACCTTGGTTTTTCTTTGATTTTCTTAGTTAACCCTTTTCTCGACCTTTTTGACGCTTTACATTATTATCGTAGAATCACGATTTTGCATGTTTTTAGAGTTGTACCCTCTCCAATGTACCGATTCGCCAATTGTGATGAACTCCCAAGACCCACCAATCGCTGATAAGCTTGGTCTCGCTGATATGTGATATCTCGATTGGCTGGTCACAAATTTTGTTGCGCTTCCTATTTTATTTTGGAAGAACCCACTAATTTGCGATTGTGATGAGATCCTAGACCTCTGATGTGCAATCTGCGATGAGCCCTTGCCTATGGTCCTTTCCTCTTTGTTTTCTTAATTTCAAAGGGTAGCTTCAAAAGACCTTATCTTTTGTTCCAGATGTCCATTTTTGAACTTCCTTATGTTCCGAGCACTATGCAATGGGGAGGTTTTGATTTGGTTTTAAGTGATCTTGTGCCCTAGAAGATGGATTCAAAATTCACTACCCTTTGGAGACTTTGATCAACTGAAAATTGATAATGCATTGAGTGACAACATTGGCTCCAACTGGGGACAATGTTTTGCTAGCAAGGCACTGAGGACCTGCAGACTAGTAGCTTTCCTTCCATTGGGCATGGAGTTATTTTTAAAAAAAATATAATTCTGCGCAAATGGATTTTTCAACATAAACTGAAAATTACATATAACAATTACAATACACACATCGGTATTTACAATGGGTGTCAGACGGGTACCTCTAGTTTTGGAAATAAAGTTTGAGTAACTCACCATTTACTAGCAGTTCCAAAGATTCACCAACTAGATTCTCAAGCATTTATGTAGTATTTCCTCTTTCTTATGCAACCTTGAAAGGGTTGAACCATAGCGGGTCAAATTTTCCATGTTTGCCTTTGTCTTCCCATCGAACATCCCTGCGGAGAACTAAATTCCCTTATTGAAGTAGTCGATCCTTAGCCTTCTTGTCAAAAAGGGATTTCATCTTTTGTTGGTAATTTGACAATTTGACCCCTACCAGTTCTTTATTTTCATGAAGCTCGACTAATTGATTTATCCTTTGCATTAAGGCACTTGGCTCTTCCTCTACTTCTTGTAATAACCTCACCACCAGCATTGCTAATTGGATCAAGAAGACTATAGCCTTACCATACACTAGCTCAAAAGGTGATTTCACGTGGATCATTTAGGTGTTTCCCGGTTGGGCCATAGGGAAAACTTCAGTTGGGAATCCCAGTTTCTCTTATTTTCAACAATGGCCTTTTTTAGCACCCTTAGGATAGTTTTGTCAGAGGAATTAGCGAAGCCATTACCTTGAGGATAATAGGTAGTGGAGTGCCTAATAATGATATTGAACTTATGGAAGAAGCTGGTGAACTTGGAAGATTTGAAGACCTGAGCATTATCAGTGATAATTTTGAAGGGAAAACCAAAGCAGGATAGTATGTTCCCCTCCATGAATTTTATCACCACTGAGTGTGTAGCATTTCTAGTTGGGATGGCCTCTACCCACTTGGTGAAGTAATATGTGGCCGTCAATATCCACTTGTGCTAGCCACTGGATGGTGGGTTTATTTATCATATGAAATTTAGTCCCCATTGTCTGAAAGGTTCTTCGACATGTACTGGAATCAGGGGGAGAGGAGAAAGCTTTTGACTTTCAACAAACACTTGGCACTTCTAACAAGACATGACCTAGGAATGAACATTCCCAAATAGAGTAGGCTAGTAGAATCCTACCTTGAGGATTTTATGTGTTGCGGTCTTCCAGCTGTAGTGTTCTCCACAGACTCCTTTGTGAAAATCTTCAATCACCTTTTGGGTTTCACTATCCACCAAACCTATCAACAGTACCCCCACCGGGTCCTTCTAGTAGAGTAGACCATTGGATATGATATATTTTCACGCTTGCAATATCAGACTTTAGTATTTGGATTTATCTAGGCCCAACGGGCACATCAAGAATAAGAGATAGTGAATGATGTTCTTATACCAAGGTGACTCCTCATATTTGGCATAAATTTTCTGCTCAGATGATAGGCTCCTCGGTGATCACTGTAAAGTCTGGGTTAGACCTAGGTGATAGGGGGGATGTCGGGTTAACAATACCCCGAGTAAAAACTCTAAGGGGGGTAAGAGCTAGAGTGAGCAGGATTGTCTCATTTAGCAGGTTTGGCTGGAGTTAGTCAAGGAACCCCAAGTCAAGTTTAAGGGGGGAATTGTTAGGTAAACTTGACTCAGGATAGAGTCAAATTTGACCACGTTAAACAGTGATGGTTTTGGGGCACATGGTATTGTGCACCCCTGGTATTCTACCCATGGTATTATATGTAATGGAACTTATAAAAGGATGGAAAGACTTCATTGTAATGCAAGAACTGGAGGTGAGCGGTGAAGGCTCACTTGGTCGGATTGGTCAGGGTTTTTGCCAATGGTAATGAGATCTTATTAGGTTGGGTTTTTCCCCGGATTTGGGGTTTTCCAAAATAAACATTTGTGTTTATGTGTTTATGGTTGTTGCTGATTATTTTCTTATATATATTCCTCTCAGTAATTATTTATGTTATGCAGTAAATTTCTTAACAAGTCTCTGGGGGTGTAGCTCAACCTGACTTCATTTTCCTTCTTGATCATGTCCGTAATACCCTTGACAATTTCTACGTAGTTCAGTATGAACCTCATCAAGAAATTTATTCTGGCCAAAAATGCTTGAACCTCTTTCTTATTTCAGGGCAGGGGAATATGTCTGATGGCTCTGACTCATTCAGGGTTGATCTTTACTCCTTCCCGTGCTACTATGTGTCCAAGTAGCTTTCCCTCACTCAAGGTGAACTGAGATTTATTAGGATTCAGAGAAAGACCATAGCTCCTACATTTTTCAAAGGTGAGCTTTAAATGGAAGATGTGCTCTTCATCAGTTTTAGAAAAGACTGTGATATCATCTAGATAAACCACCGCAAATTTTTCTTGGTCCCCTACAAAAGTTATGTCCATGGACCTCTGAAATGTGGCCCTTGCATTAATAATACCAAAGGGAATACAAGTGTACATGAACGTTCCCCATGGGGTGGTGAAAGCAATTTTATTTTAATCCTCGAGGTGGAATGCCACCTGGTTGTAGCTAGAGAATCCATCCATCATGGACACTCTCACTCAGCCAACCACCTTCTGCAACATATAATTGATCTTGGGCAACAGGTAGTTGTCTTTCAGCGATGCCCTATTTAGATTTTGGAAGTCAACACACAACCTTATTTCTCTGCTCTTTTTTCGAACAAGGACTAGGTTGGCCACCCATTTAGAGTACCTTAAAGGCACTATGATATTTGCATGTAGTGGATTTATCACCTCTTTTTCAATGGACGGGAGTAAGAGTGGATTTATTTGCTTGATTTTTGTTTTCCTAGCTTTATTCCACTCTTCAAAGGAATCTTATGTTGAATGATGTTAGTATCAAATGCTTTCAAATCCTCATAAGACCAAGCAAATACATCCTTGTAAATTTTGAATATATTTTAATACCTTTGTATGTATTGCCAGGGGATTCCTTTTGATAGCTTGATCATTTGGGGTTCCACCTATGATCTGATGTTGCAGTCTTCTACTTGATCATCTATCTCCGGGCTCATTGGTTTGGAGACTATGTCATCCTTATTAAAAGCCTTTCTAGTGGGACGAGTCCACGAGGGATGGTGTTCCCTTTCAGTTGCAAAATGTTTCACCCAGCGACTGTGTCTTTCCACAAAATCAATTATTGATTTGTTTCTTCTTCTTCTTGATCGATGATGGAGTGGGCGAACTCCCCAATGAATTCTATAAATATTTTTACCTTCTCGTCATCCTCAAATACCTGCTAGTGCTTGATTATCAGGTGTCGAAGGTCTATATCTGACTTCTACCTCATATCTAAGGAGCTGATTTTGAGGAGGCTTGAAATTGCTTGTAGCTATAGCAAGGGAGTCAGCCATTTTGTTTCCTTCCTTGGGCAGAAATTGAATATTAAAGGCTAGGAATAAATTATCAATTAGATCCCACACTTCATTTCAGTATGTCCTCAATTTGGGGTGTTTGGCCCTGCATTTATTTCTGATCTTCCTTACGACCATCTCAAAGACTCCATAAACCTTTAGGCATTCAATATTCATATTTTTTGTCGTTTGTAACCCAAGGTGAAATGATTCGTACTTCGTCACATTATTGGTCGCCTAAAATTCTAGCTTGAAAGAGAGGGGTATTAGGCTGCCCTCCGGAGATACCAAAAATATTTCGGCTCCATTTCCCTCTTTTGAGTTTGCCCCATTGAAGTATAACTTCCATATTTTATTTTCATTTCCACGTTGGTGCTCTAAATGCCTTGTTAGGTCCACTGATGTTTCCTCCAAGAAGGTCTCATCTTCTTCTAGGAATAAGAAGGAGATGTTACTTTCTTTCTCATGCATTGGTGAATTTTTTGAGCCTTTAGCTGGGGTCACCATATTTATAAACTTGTACTCTCTATACAACCTCCTTCCCTCACCTCCAAAAGTGGGAATAGTGGCATAAGTAAGATATAACTTGATAGAGCCCCCCACCTTGGAACCCCAAGATCTAGATAAGAGCATGCCGAATTGAGGAGGAATATCGGCCACCACTATGTCCATTACCACACTCTTCATAGGGATCTGAGCCAAGTTTACCACCAGATCCTTTATCATCCCTAAGCACTTGACCCTCTTAGAGCCAAAGGATTACAGGTCCTTGTCTGGTATGGTGATCTCCAGGCCTAGCAGTTCCATCACTGTTAATGGCATGAGGTTGTGTGAGGCTCCGAAATCCAACATGCAATTATGCAATAAGAGGTCATGGATTACTAAGGTCACGTAGAAGGGTGCAACAGAAGGATCCAAATCTTCCACACGCAGCCCAAAAATGGCCCAAAAATGACCATTGGTATGTCCTCTTAAAGGTTCAAACTATAATGAGTTGGTGTTGGGGTAGGTGGATGCATGAATTGAGAGACTTGAGATTTATAATTGGGCTACTTTAGAAGCTCAATTAGAGGAACATGTCAGAAAATTATATATTACGGAGCAATGGAACACATAAAATATTGCAGAAATATAAACACAGAAAATGCATAAAACAAGAGAGACACAGATATACGTGGTTCACCTAGTTTGGGCTACGTCCACCCCGAACAACCAGTCCTTCCTTTCTATTATCCAACAAAATGAAGAGACACAACCTACAGTAGATCCATTGTAATATCCTCTATTTTCTCTCACAGTATCACCTCTCTGTTTCTCTCTCAGAGAATACACATCTATATCACAGCCTCAAATACAATGCCCTCATACAAAGAGAGGGGATGCCTTCTAGGGAAAAAAACCCTAAACTAAACATAAGTTCTACCGTCAGATCATACGCCTAATGAATGGCCTAGATTGACTGGAAATTAATATACTTTTACAAGGCAATTTTACATCTATTTTTGGCTTCGGGGGCACTGCCCCCAAACCCCTGCTGAGGGACCACTGGCCCCCGAACCCCCCAACCGGGGGGGGGATTGGCCCCCCCAGACCCTCGCGGGGGGGACAAGTCCCCCCCCCGCGTGGAGGTTTATACATCCAGCTGAAGCAAAGACCTCTGAACAATCATGCTCCACACACAATAGAACAAGAATTTTTACCTTTCCAAGCTCTCTCTGGAGATTGAATGTTGGTTGGAAATTTTATGTACCTCATGACTCTATTTCTTCTTCCTTCCCACTAGTAGTTTTTAGTAGAATAGGTGCTTCCTTTTATATGTGTCCCTCAAAACTATTGCTTTCTTTATTTGCAATGATTTCTATCTTGGAAGGGTCAGGATTTAGCTTACCTTTCCCTGTGTCTGGTACTGGAGGAATAACTTGGGGAGCAGTTCCCTCCGATTGATCTGGTTATCTTGATCTATTGTTTGAAGATATTAAATTATACTTACGTTGTGGTTGTGCTTGCATGAAATCTGCAAACTGTTTGGAATAATAATCTATATCTTCCTCCTATGATGTTGCTTCCTTCTCATGACAGGCTTCCTGGTGAACCATATTTTCATGATCTTCTCTAGAGAAAGTAGAATACAAATTTCCCTGCATCTCCTGTGTATCCGATATTTTCTCATGGAGATCCTCTTCTAAATATATAGGGTGAGGGATATGATCGAGTTGTCCCTTTATTTCCCTTGGGAGTATTTGCAATGGAGGTCTTCTATACCATGGGTTGTAACCCCGGTAACTTGTTGACTTGAGCATTCTATTTGGAGAGGATCCTATTATCAATCTCAAGATTTCCAACCTTCTGTGATAAAATCATGATGAACTTTTCCAGTTCATCCATCTTCAGGTCTGGTGATTCTTTATCTCGACTAGAGGAGGATGCCTCTTCTCTCCCTCTTTTATTTTCAGTAGGTTCTTTCTTTCCTCTTGACTTTCCTGCTCAAGCGAAATTTTCTTCCGCCTCAAGTGCATCGATTTGGATTTGA
Organism: Pinus taeda; assembly: GCA_000404065.3. Lineage (NCBI taxonomy): Eukaryota > Viridiplantae > Streptophyta > Pinopsida > Pinales > Pinaceae > Pinus > Pinus taeda. The sequence goes on from APFE030245982.1 coordinate 78,420, forward strand.
TCTAGGGTGAGAGACTTCCTTTCCTTTAGAGTAAAGCCAAAGTCAGATTCAAAGGCTCCCAAAAACTCTACTCGAGCAACAGCTGGAGGAGGCTTTATCTTAGTTGGCAAGTTATTGTACTACTTGTTGAATCTTCTTATAAATTCTAAGATATCCTCTTTTGGTGTCTTCTTTATGGCATTAAAATCTATGAGGAGGTACTCATGGTTTCTCTTTTCACCCCATTTCTATGTGAAAGAGTTTTCAAGATCCTCCCAGGTAGAGATGGAAGCATTGGGTAGGGATTTGAACCACTTTCTAGCCTCTCCATCGAGGGATTGTACAAAAAGTCTCATGACCACATGCAGTTGTTCCACGTTTAGGTTCTCAACAAAGTCACTGAAGGTTTCAATGTGTCTCTGTTTTGTGTTATCATCTTCCACATTGAACCTAGGCATATGATTTAGGTAGTCTTGGGGCATTTCACTTAAAGGCTGAAGTTAATTAAGAGGTGCGTCTTTATTTAGCAAAAAACCTAGAAGATCCATCTAGATTAATGGAGGGGGATTGAGACTTGCTAGAGGAACTTGGCCCAAAAACACAGTGGTAGGAGTCGCTAGACTAAATGTAGGGTATGTTAGGGCCTTCGGAATGAATCCTAAGTAGTGAGTAACAATGGGCTAAGATCTAGATGAGGAAGCTTCAAAGGTTGGTGAGATGGTAGCACAGGCAAGGGAAGTTTTCTCTTTTTAGACATTCCTAAAAACTAATCTTTCTGGGTCAGATACAAATGGGGCTTTCTTTTGAGATGTATCTGAGCGAGTGTAAGGCCTTTTAAAAGCCAAGATGGTAAATAAAAATGGGGGGTTTGTGGAGTTGCCAAGATGATGATGAATGCAATCATAACTTCTTTGCTCACCTAGACAAAGAGTGCTCATTTTCTCGTATCCTAGGGGAAAAATCCTTCAATACGTTCCTCGACATTGGTGCCAGATGTTGTCCTATCTCCCAGAGACAACCTTAGATTTCTTACAAGACCAGTGCCTAGGCACATCTAAATTTGGATTGTCTCAAATGATTCTTGGTAGAGGGAGACCTCTCTTATATTCTATATGTATATATGATGTGTTGGTTCATTCACCTAAAGGAGTAATACATGAATTTCTGGTACTTCATCACATATACAAATCTAAGAAATATGCATAAAATAGTGGAGTCCGAGTAGTTCAAGGACTTACAGTTTAATAATATTTTTTAGAGAAATGGTAGAGGATAAGGAGAAGGAGAAACTCATCATATGGAGCTTACAACATCAAGAGTTCTATGCTTAACACATAGTTCTTGCATCTTTAAGAATTCCTACACTTATTTGAGTTATAGGAAGATACAATGGATTAAGGAGGGACTGAATGCTATGATTCATGTAGAAAAGATTTAAAGATATAATCTTAATAGTCATACAAGCACATGCATTAAAAATATCAACACAAATGAATCTGTGTTATAGTTACAGGCACTTGCATTAACATATCGATACAAATGAATCTGTGAGGAAGCTTGAAATATTTCTAGCTGCCATGATTGCATGAATTTAGAGAAGAAACATGAACATAAAATGGGTTTTAACAAAGGGATAACATATTGTAATACTTTAAGGGTGAATCACATCCATTTCCTTGATATTATGAACAACCTGTATTACAAAGCCATACAGTCTAAAAATAACATGCAGTGTTTTCTTTATAATTTCTAAAAATTTGTTAAGTGTCGCTTTCCCCTATTTATCTGGAGAGGGGAGCATGGAGATTCATTAAAACCTAAAGTATCTTCAGCTGAATCTCAACTTTCATATTTGCTAGTTGTCTCTGCTGGGCATGGCTCTGTGGCCCAAAAATATTACAAAATTAATGGCCTCATTGAAAGGAGGAAAATTGCAGGACACCAAATAAGTACACAGTCAGAAAGAAACATTAATAAATTATCTCGGTGCTCATCCCTCTAATTTCTTCTACTTCATGGTTGCATTGGGCTCATCGTATGGTCCCTTGTTCTTCTTAGTCATCTCCCAACATTTCTTCCTTTATTGCTCGAGCCATTCATTATTTAAAGATGGAAGTGGGCACCATCCACTTCATGTCGTATTACTGAAATAGGGGGTCCTTGAGCGGTACTTGATCTCTCTTTTTTATTGGACACCATGCCTGAAAACTGAATCCTCCTGAGCTACCAAGTCTCATTTCACTCCTGTTAATGTCAACCTTGATTCCGTGTCACGGTGGGATTTTCTGAATCATCCCATGCCAGTTTTCAATGCACCACCTGTTTCCCTTTAAAACCATAGTTACTAACCCATCATGCCTTTAAAGCCTTGTCGTGTACTATTAGTGCCCTAATCTTCCTGGTGATGCTCTCTTCGTGGCAATATGGAGGAATTTCCAATGATGGCCTTTCACTAAAAAAATGTTGCGAAACCAACAAGTCCTGATCCTCTTTAGCTCCTGTCACTTTTGGCTCTTTTCCGTGATTTTGTTCATATGACTGGGGGAGGGAACTAGGTGCTTAACCTGAGGGCGGTAGAGTCCTTTAAGGCCTGTCCAGGGGCCTTCTTCCAATAATCTGCGAAATCCTGTACTTCAACGCTTCCTGAGGGTTGCCACTAATATTTCCCTTTGAACCTTGCGATCGTCAATCTGCAAGGTTGGTTGCATCAGAAGTACCACAATCACACTGCGAGAGGGGAAGGCCCTTTACCTTTCTTTATAGTGCTAGCCAACTCATCTAGACGTGAAAAACTTATAGGCCAGACCACATAACATATCACAATTGCAACATCAGAAGGGACATCGACAGAGGAGGGATATAGCCTTGTGCGATTGCCGATCACTAATTGCGATGGATGACATCATCACTGCCACATGTCACACTATGAGTGGTGACACATGTCACCCAGAAATGCCCCACTTAGGACCCTGAAAATGTCCAACCCACATGGCATGTTTCCTCCATATTGCCAGATCAGCTCTGTACTACCACGTTAGCTCCATATAGTCACGTCGACTACAATGTGGATTCATAAGGACCAATGATATTCTGCCATGTGGCATCCTGGAAGAGAGAGAAAAAGTCCCGCCTGGCCTTGTTTTTTCTTTGATTTTCTTAGTTAACCCTTCTCTTGGACTTTTCGACGCTTTACATTATTATCACATAATCATGATTTTGCAGGTTTTTTAGAGTGGTACCCCCCACTGATCTGCCAATTCGTCAATTGCAATGAAATATTGAGGCCCGCCGATCATCGATTAGCTTGGTCCTGCCGATATGCGATATCACAATCGACTGATCATAGATTTCGTCACACTCCCTGTTTTACTTTGGAAGAACCCAATGGTTTGTGATTGCAATGAGCTCCTAGACCTTTGATGTGTGATCTGTAATGAGCCCTTGCTTATGGTCCTTTCCTCTCTGTTTTCTAACTTTCAAAGGTTAACTTCAAACGACCTTATATTCTATTCTAGAGGTCCATTTTTGGACTTCCTTATACTGTTGGAAATCTCGTTCTGGGAACTATGAGATGGGGAGGTTCCAATTTGGCTTTAAGTGCTCATGTGGCTTGGAAGATGGCTTCAAACTTCACTACCCTTTGGCAACTTTGATCAATTGAAAACTCATAATGCAGTGAGTGACAACAAAGTCCATTTCTCATACAATGAGGGGGTATATATAGTGAAGGGGAATAATTGATCCTTGTGACTCTTCAACTTCCCTCATGACTATTTCAATTCCTATGAATTTTCAACTAACATGACTCTTCAACTTCATATATGTGTCTCTTGGACTTTCACATTACATTACATTTGATTACAACAAGTATGGCCCATAGTAGTGATGTGGCTGAGACAACTCATGACACAAATTCGCCATGACACTGCTGACATGTATTAGCTAATTGTGGTGTCTGTGTTGAGCTACTGTGTTGTTGAGTGATGGTGTGCTCTCAATGTAACATGTCTTTACCTTTGATGGGAAAGTGCATTGGGTCTTCGATGGTATTGGTCTTTGCTTGATGGTGCATGTGTATGTGTCCCTTTCTTTTGATGCTCAATATGCTTTGTGCATTCGTTCAACTACAAGAAATTCTTCTAGCATGCACTCCTTCTTCATCGAGTTTATTTTCGCGCCATGTTTCATCAATGTACCTATTCCTACAACCACTTGTGATGAGATGACATCAAATCCAGAAATCTCCTAGTATAACATGATGCATTATTTTTCGCTTAGATGGAGGTGATAGAGAGAGGGACAAGGCACTAAAACTGTACAGAGCATAGCTTAGGCTAGGATGTAAGGCTCTAGAGAATTATCGAGAAAAACTATATAGATGTCACTTGGAGGCATATTTGTGTAATCGGGGACAAGAGTGATAGTTACAAGCGAGGACCCAACTGGGAGGAAGAATTGCATAGTTTCCGGGAGGAAGACTAGGAAGGGTGTCAGGGAACTACTAGGAAATTCTACACATTTTTCAAGGGGAAGCCTGAGCAAGTCATCTGAAGGTTGAGCTGGGGATCTGTGCAATTTCTCTGAGGAAGACAAAGTGGGTAGTAGGAGGCACTTGCATAGATTTCTATGCAGTTTTCAAGAGTATGGTTGGATCAGGCTACGGAGAGATGTTGCTCAGAACTTCGTATTTCTGAGAGACAGTGTTGCGTAGTCAATTATGTGTAGTTTCTGGGATGGGTACAGAGCGAGACAATAGAGAAGTTGTGAGTCAAAATTGCACAATTTTCAGAAGGAGAGAAGAGCAAGCCAGTAGGGGATCTGCCAGTTCGATCTACACAATTTTCAAGAAGAGTGTAGTGACAGGCAGGGAGGCCTAACTCACAAGCTCTCTGTAGTTTCTGCAGACAATGCAGGGCAAGCATCTAGGCAACCTCTATGCAATTGTTTGGAGCATTTTTGCTCCAGGTAACAGTGTTGTTCAAATTTTCTGGAAGACTAGAGGGAGGCTGGATGAGTGATGCTGCGAGAAGTGCAGAGTGGATTAGAATTGGGGACAACTTCTATGTAGTTATGGGAGACAGTGGGATGGCTCACTTCTAGGATTGTGCAGTGCAGTCTTTCTGAAGGATAGCCTTAAGCTCTATGTAGTTCTAGGGAGTAGAGAAGGGTCACTAAGATTAAAGTCTAGTTGAAGGAGGGTTTTTGGGTCAAAATATTTTTAGGAAAAATGACTAAGTTTGAAATCAAGTGAACTTATGCATTCATGATATTGTGATCACACACTTAGCATGACTCAATGACAAGACACCTCAAATTGACAAGACAAGTATGTGCTCAGTGAGACTGACTCAGAGGTTGACAGCGACAAGTGCAACACTTAAGATATATCTTCGAACTACCGTGAAAACACTTGTACAATAGTGTTTACAACATTGTGTGCGAGTGTAACCAATGTTGATAGGGCGAAAATAGCTCATACACACAAAGGTAAACCTTCAAAATTGCCAAAACAAACTCACACAAATGACATAGAAATCCACATGCCAAAAGACGACCGGTGCTCCCTTAATAAAAAAGGGTGTAAAGACTCAACAATAGCTCATGGGATGAGCCCGAGTGTTAGAAACCATCAAGGGTAAAAAACCAAGGAAGGATTTGAAATTTGGATGTAGGCCAAAATTTTGGAGGATGTTGCAGCTACTACAACAAAATGGTACAATAGTAAGGTATATTTTTAGATTTAAAGGGAGTAGATGATCATAAGGAGAAGGTGAAGCAAATTAGAATGAGTCTTATCCAGCTAAGGCACATTTCCCTAGGGTGCCAAGAACATGTATGCATGCAAGCTGACCACTTTATCCTAGGCACCTAGTTTAGGGTTCCAATATTATAAACCCTAAACCACTTATCTATGGAATTGTTCAGGCTCTCTCTCGGTTAAAAACATTGGGTATTTTGTAGTGATTTATTTATACAGTTTCATCTTCTAGCCAATAAATGAAAAGCAAATGTGATTTTGAGTGCTACAAGTTTGTGCAGTTTTTTGTTGATACCTTTTAGTTAGCTATGTGTTTGTACTCTCGAGATTTGGCATAAAAACAAAAATTTTGAGTGTTCACTAAGTTTCCAACTTTCTAAGGTTTTTTATTTACATCATAGTTGCACTAATAATTCCCCCTCACTCCAGCCCCTGGAACAGCAGTTTGAGCGAGACAACTTAGAAAAAACATTCCAAAATTTCCGGGCATGCTCCCTACCTTTTTGGGAGAATGTCGCTCCCAAAATATATTCTATCGATAGTCTGGTAAAAGAATTTAGATCTCTCTTATTTTATAGTTAGAATTTACAACTCTTTTTTCTGAGAAAAAGCTATTGTATTGACAATCTTGTTTGTGTCAACAATATGGTTTATATTGGAAGGTCTAGAGTGGCTAGTGGGTAAATCTATTCCAAAAATCATCTAGGAAACTTGCCCTCAGATTATCGGTTTGTATTTTTACCCAATCTCAGCTCAGATAATATAAAAATTACTTTTTTGTTACCAAGAAAATGGCATCCTATATATCATGCTTTTGAAAAATGTGGGTGATTTTTACATGTTTGTGTTTAAGTTCTGAAAAACAAGAAAATGTAATTATGCTTAGACTTCACAAAATATCCCCATATTTCATTCTTAGGCTCAAAAACATTTTTTTAACAAGTTAGGATCATCTTCACATACCAATGAATCCAGATTTTAAAAACCGCATCCCCTTACCAAAAGCCCACACTAACACACTTGAACATTAGCGACCTTAGGAAAAGAGTACTTTGTCAACTTAAAAATGTACCTTTATGTTTCACCATAGCACAACATGCATCCAAGTAATTGATGCCTTTTTTTAGTTTGGGCTTTATGGAAATCATTAATATATTTTCTCATGCATTGCTATGTCAATGTTGAGCATGCCAAAGACTGGATTTCTAATTGTCAACATTGGTACTGTAGTAACTAGATTAATTTTTAAACACATTTCTTTAAATCAAATATTCAAAGTGGCGGCTACCTTGCGCCTACTCCACACATTGTTGAGTCCCTTGTCTATAGGAGAGAAAAATGTTGACAGCCAATGGACCCTCAAAACTATTCTTGTTCAACTTTGAATAGGTAATAGGTCGCTAAAAAATAATCCACAGAACAATATCCCATCAAAGTATGAACAAATTAAACTAGAGAAGTAATGTTGAGACAACCAAACCCAACAATGACTCTAGTCCAGGTTCAAATATTTGTTGTATTGATTCTATCACCAGTTCACTACTTTCATCATTTATGCTTGATCCAAGTGAAACAACAAAATGTATGCAGCCTAATGTCAGTTGGTTCATGTTTTGTTTGAATTTAACAACAACAAAATTCAAAAGAAATTCCCAGATTAAAAAAACGACAAAATTTATTGTGTTGACAAAGAATCAACCAAATTTTGTTGTAACTCCCTGAAAAGAAATGTTAAAAAATCTTATATTGTTCAAAAACATGTCAAATTTGCATGCCTATTTTAATTCTAACAGAAAAAATAGAACCCTTATGGATTATTTACGTATTTTTACATTAAAAAATTACATGATAATTAGATCCAAAGTTGAATTTTAAAGTTTCCATCAAATTCACCAATTCTGGAGATTTGGAGAACTGCAATTTTTTTTTAAAATTATCACTAAATGAAGTGACTAAGCATGGAGCTATGGAAGTTTGATAGTAGATAAGTTCTACATGTCATCTCTTATTTTTCAAATAAAGGCCCTATGCAGCCTTGGCAGTGGTAAGGTGCACTCAGTGCAACATGAAATTCAATTGTAGCACCAGGTTCTCCATTCCATGACAAGATATCTTATAATCCAAAACAAGCTACTAACAATGATATGGGTGAAGTTCATATGAAGCAAGCTGTGAAGGTGTCAAACTCAAAGAATATGGACAATGACAGTTAACAATGAACATTAAGACGGTATGAATAATGCCCATGTTGTTTTGATTGTCTGTTATCTCAGTAAATATTGGCATGTGTTGGTGATGGTTTGATTGGATTAAACATTAGGGCTTCCAACAGATACTTTGAAATTTAAGACTGATCTTTATCAAAAAAACACTTCAAAATCAAATGCATCACTATTGAATTAATACCATTTAAGATACGGAATTAATCTAAGATTACTCACTATTTTTCCTCCAACAGTGATGGGACACTTAGTTTCCTCAATGCATCAATGTACAAAAACATTAGAGAAGGGATGAGGGCACAACCTTAGAGTGCTTTGGGAGGAAAGTTGTTCTTATGTAGACAGAGAAGGTGCATGCATGATGAATACTCTAGATTGCCTTGGGAGGCAAGTTGTTCTTAAGTAAACAAAGAGGAGACATGCACATTCCAACATTGTGATTTCCCAAATTAGTTGTCATTCCATATTTAGTCTGTTGTGTCTAGATTAGGTTACTTCCCCATAATTAGCATATTTGCTTCAGTTAAAAAACATAAGGTGTTTTTCCAATTTGATTTTTCTTTAACTCTAGGATAGGTAAAATAGTTAGGTATATTTTCATATTTAAAGGGAGGTGTTGATCCCAAGGAGAAGGTGAAGGAAAGTAGAATGAGTCTTATCCATCTAAGTCACATTTCCCTAGGTTTCCAAGCACGTGTATGCATGCAATCTGGCCAATTTATCTTAGGCACCAAGGGTTAGGGTTCCAATATTATAAACCCTAAACCACTTCTCTATGGAAGTGTGAAGGATCTCTCTCAGTTAAAAACATTGGGTATTTTGTAGTGATTCATTGTACAGTTTCATATTCGAGCCAATAAAAGAAAAATATATGTGGTTTTGAGTGTTGCAAGTTTGTGCAAATTGTTGCTGACACTTCTCAATTAGCTATGTGTTTGTACTTTGTAGACCTTGCATAAAAAAAAATATTTTTGAGTGTTCATTGAGTTTCCAGCTTTCTCAGGTTTGTTATTTACAACATGGTTGCAGGAAGCATCTCCCCTTCCTCTAGCCCCTACAACAATAGCCTAAGCGAGATAGCTTAGACAAAATGATCCATACCTTTTGGGCATGCTCACAACGATTTTGAGAGAATGTCGCTCCCAAAAGCTATTCTATCGATAGTCTAGTAAAATAAGGTAGATATCTCTTCTTCTATAGTTAGAATTTACACCTCTTTTTCTGAGAAAATATATTCTATCGACAGTCTAGTTTTTGTCAATGGTATGGTTTATATTGGAAGGTTCGAAGTGGCTAGTGGGGAAATCTATTCCAAAAATCATGTAGAAAACTTCCTCTCAGATTGTCGGTTTGTATTTTTACCCAATCTGGGCTCAGTTAATATAAACTACATTTTCTTACCAAGAATATAACGTCCATCCTATATACCACTCTTTTGAAAAATGTGGGTGATTGTTACATGTTTGTGTTTAAGTTATGCAAAACAAGAAAATGTAATTCTGCTTAGACTTCACAAAATGTCCCCATATTTCATTCTTAGGCTTAACAACATTTTTTTAACATGTTATGCTCATATTCACATATCAATGGATCCAAATTTAAAAAATTGTACCCCCTTTCCAAAGGCCACACTAAAACCCTTGAACATTAGCGACATTGGGAAAAGAGTACTTTGTCATCTTAAAAATGTACCTTTATGTTTCACCAAGCAAAGGATGTTCTTTATATATATATAATATATAATATATATAATATATATATATATATATAATATATATATATATATAATAACATGGGAAAAATTGACATCCAATGCCTAATGGCAAAAGAAATCTGACAACAAAATAAAAAAATAAGTAGCACAAATCCAGCTTAATCCTAGGATTCTCAAATTGTCAAGAAGTCTGTAGCTGGGTTTTCTAATCCCTCTCACTGCTTAATAGTTCCAAGGTTAAGATATATCTATGTTGATTTAGTATAAATACCAAGCAGGGCTTTTTATAAAATCTTTGCTAAACTGTGGGACATTTTATGGTGTGAGACTTTCTCATTGATTTATGGATAGCTTATCACAGTTAAATCTTGAAAAAGATCCAATCTTATAAAGGATATACAATTAGTACCACCAATTATGGAATTTTTTTGTTAGCAAAGCACTGGTGCACTTAAGTGCTTTCGCTTAATCTAAAATAAAATGTATTAAACAAGAAAAAAAACCTCAAAGTAGTTCCCAATTCAGTAATGTGTATGTAAATCGATCTCTTAGACAAATTACAATTACATAGAATATAGCTACCGAAAATCAATGAGCCCATGAAATGTATATTAACTAACCACTAAACTTGTATCTTCCCTTATTCTAATACTAGAGATTGTGTTAGCATGTGCTGACATTTTCATAACCAATTCTTAGCACCTGTGGGGCATATTACTTGAGAATTTACATAGTGGAGTATGCTTTCCATGTGTCAACCTATTCTTGGCACATGTGGTGTGCATCACTTAAGGAGTTATGTGGATTATGCTTGGCATTTAGCCCTACTTGGAGTAGTTTTCTTGAAATTTGTTGGCATGTGTCTACCTATTCTTGGTACATGTTGGGCACATTACTTAGATAGTATGCTTGGACATTTTGGCATTCATGGACCCCTCTCTTTCTATGAAAAGAATATATGAATGGTGCATTAGCAAACAAATAGTCATTATAAGTAATTTTTTAATGTTAATGAGTAGTTACGTGATTGCCACTGTAGATTTTTAGCATGTTGATTTTGATTTGTAGATTTTATATTTCTCATATCCACCCACTTCCATTTGCTAGATTGATTTGAGATTATCATATGCAAAGTCTACACTCATGATCTATATGCCTATGTATTTAGTTTTTGAAAATCTGAAAGTTTGGTTTGTGTTTCTAGTTTTTAGTTTCATCTATAGGGTAATCTTTGAGGGAAAATATGCTATTATGAATAGGATAATTTGACATTTGTAAGTGATGAAAATAATGTATTTTGGAGCCATGCTGAACAATCCCATGATCTAATTTATTCAAGTTGTAGGTTGAAATTTTAGTCTTTGCTTGGAGAATAATGTTTGAATTATGACAGACCAATCTCATCCTATGATACTAAGAAGTTATACAAGGCCTAGACCAAAAATGCAAATAGTGGGCAGGACCAATAGAAGGTGGGCATCACAAGACACTAAGGATAGATGTGTTCAATGATATCATACCATATGGTTGAATATAGTTGACTAAAATCCAAGTGTTTCCATGGATAACTCCTAGCCATATCATGGAAGCAAAATCACATCAAAAGCAGAAACGATTTATGTTTATGACCATTCAGGAAATGAAAATTTCAATATTCTAGGAAATAGGGAAATGACATATTAAATTATTTTCAGAGGTATTCTTAAAAATAACAACTCCAAAAAAAAGAATTCATTATTATGGGTTGTATACTGCTAAATACCAATACAAATTTTGTATTTTTTTTCTTACTGAAAGTTCTTTTAGAAACATACCCCAAGGGGGCTAAAGTTCATGATGTAAACTTTATTTGGCTTTTAGATTATAGGATTGATGGACATCTCTATTATGCCAATTTTTCCTAGGAATCACACCCATCTTCATCATTTTTTTAGTAAAGTTTCATTCAGGTCGGCAAACAACACTGAATATTGAACGACGTTGGGTGGTCTAATGCTTGGTAACCTTCGCAGTGGACCATGGTCTTGTTGGTGATTTTTTTGTTTTTGATATTTTGGGGTTCTTCGTTGTTGCTGTTTCAGGGTTTATTTATCCAAAAACAAGTCAAGATCCCATTTCCTTTTGGGGTCTTGCATTTATTTAATTATTTTCCCCTAGAAAACATGTTGTTTTGGGCATTTGTGGATAAGAAATGTGTCACAAATGATTGATCCATGTTACCTGTGTGGAAACATTTCCTAGAAAGGAAACAAGGGAGCGAGAGTTCCCCGTGGTTTAATTTATATGCACATTATAATGTTCTAACTACAAGATGCATGATTAATTAAAGAAATACTAGGGGAGATACTACAAGTAACAAATGGTTAAATAGTTTGACTAGTTATAGATACTAGCATTTTCCTAGGAATATGCATAAAAGCATTAATTGTAAATTGTTTATAGAAATGACAATAAATTACATAATATTTATAAACTTTGTAAAAATTATGTGGTTATGTTGTATTTTAAGTCATATAACATGTTAAATTAAACTACTTTGTTGTAAAATGTTTTCAACGCAATGTTTTATATGCATTTCTGAATCTTTTTTCTTTTACAAAAGAAATGAAATGGCCTTAATATGTAGTTTAGGTGCTAATCTTGTCTGTGTTTTTAGCTGAAAGCATTGTTTACATTAAGAGTAAGACAAATGAAGCTCTAATGAACTAAATGAAGAGTGACCCAAATATTCCCCTAACATAAATTTAAATTACTTTATTTCTTTTATAACAACTGTTGCATGTGTCATTTGGTGGCATTCAAATTTAAGGTTGTTTCGTTACGAAGCATAACCTTGTAGTGAACTCAATTTATGCAAATCTGAAATTTCCAAAGTTGTTTTAGGGTATTAGTTGAATTTGGGTCTGAACGCTTGCACACATAAATATCCTCCACATTTTATTACTTTTTGTGCTTTATTCCTTTATGTTGTTGTAGATGACAAAGAGTTTCCTTTTCTCATGAGAATAATTGTATCTTAAACTCCTTTACTTTTGTTTCTTAAGGCTATTTCAGATCCCCTAATAATATTCATGTTTGATGAACAAAATCATGCCCAAAAGATACAATGATATGTGGTCTAACGGTAAACTTCACTACGTGAAACAAATGAGACCGTGGTTCAAATCTCATTGAGTATATGACCTACTATGATCTCAGCTTAAGGAGTATACTCCCCTTTTTCTGAGAGTCTCAACTCTTGCTAAATCATAAGATATGGTATACCTGGCTTGTAGGTTGTTAGATATACTCTTGGTTGTTATAAGGAAACCACAAGGGTTGATCCAAGGACCTCCCATAGATTAGTCCAAGGAGTTACCGATTCACTATGGTTAAAAAAAACCATGCCCAAAATAAAGTGATGTCATATAGAAATTATGCCTTCCACAGGAAGACTACTATTTTACGAGGTTGGAATCAAATTCATTTTTGTTGAATTTCCATTGGTACAAGCTTCATCACTGACTATGACATTTACACCTAGTCATCAAAGAATCATAAAATTCCTTTCATATGATTCTTTATTGAGGGATGGAAAGATATGTAAAATTAGCGGGGTATGTATCCATGTTTCATTTTCCTAGTATTTAGTCAATGGAGCATTGGTCCTGTTTATAAGGGGCATTCTCTTTTGTTTATATGTGTCTATTCAGGAAAGTTGTAGTTAACAGAGAATGGATTTGCATCTGTTTGTTTGTTTTGAAAGTTCATGACAACTTTGAGATAACATTTTGGTCTTCCAAAAATTCACCATGTACCTAAGTTCTAGAGTGTAGTAGTGGAAATATTGACGTCTGGTACATGCGAAGGAGGTCTTAAGGAATGTATTTTTATTGTTTTATAGAAATAATGTGTTTTTCCCCTCGACCTATCAATGAAAGAACTTAATAAGATCCTTCCATTTTTGTCTCAGGATTTTGATGAAGCCCTTGGTGACTTGAAAGAGAAGGTATGGATGATCTAGTTTCATATCGCTCACTTTTATTTTTATAGTTTGTGTAAAATGTCCTAATTGCAAGTGTCTCGACATATATTATTTTAATGTCCAATAGCATAGATTTTTTGTAAAAAGTGGATTTTTTTTCTCAAGATATCAATATTATTACATATAAATGACAAGTTTTTCAATTGGGTCCTCTCGAGTCTCCACCCACGTTTTGTTCCTATAAGTGACATAATCTAGTTTATTTTGGGGACCATCCTTGGAATGATGTGAATTTCCTAGTGTCTTCCTTGGGAAATGAATCACGTGGAAAAAATAAAAACATATAAGGGTTAGACAGTGTGAGAAGATGAAAAGTTATATTGACAATTGCACTGATCCAATATATAATATGAATTGATTAAAAAATCACAAGGCTATTTTGATTTTCATCTTTCTATTTAACTTATTTAGAGAAACACATATATTTAAATGCAAACTCAACCCAAATCAAACTAAAATAGAGAAGCCTAATTATGAAGATGTTTCTCTCTCCACTACCTTGCAATGTTATTTTTTTGAATTATACTTGAATTTTACTGATAATAACCTGGATTTATATATTGCTTCTAGCTCCAAATTGACATAATGATGAGCATATGAATATCCCATTAAGAATGACCTAAAGATGATTCAGATAATATCACCTTTATCCTAAACATGTGACAGAGTAATTTCTAAGGTGTGAAGCATTATTGGAGGCACTGTTTGTTTGTTTGTTTTGGTTAAAAAAGGGTTTGTTCTTGGTTTTATGTGACTTTCAATTTATCATTTGTAGCATGTTGAGAAATGGAAAAGAATAATGTATGACATTTATCTTGTAGAAATTGATGTTGAATTAAAGGATAGAGAGCTTAACCAAGCTACAGTCCCCTTTGGTAAAGGAAGAGGAACATATTAAAAATCCACCTAAGAATATACCATAGACAGAATTTGAGCACAAGTAATATATGAATTTTTCTTTTGAAGACATGTTTTCTTTTCTACCCAAGATATCATAGCAAGAAAAATATTGATATTGTAGGAATTGTTTGAGGACCTCGTTAAGGTTTATTTTTCTTATGTCCCACTTGATTGATACATTATCATGATAGGAAGGCTCTAGATATGAATTAATATGTTCCCGAAACAAATGAAATTCTAATTCTATATATATAAAGGATAAAAACAAATGTCAATGCCTTCATTTAATTGTTACTTCACTCTTGTGTGGGCAAGTTACAGGAAATAGGATTAGAAAAATGATGGGGAGACAATGCAGAGCATGTCTTAGATATGATTTATTTACTGTTGGAGATCCTTTAGGAACATGATCCACTGAAATTGGAAAGGTTTCTAGTAGGGATTCCTATGGTTTTTAACGCTCTAATTCTTTCACCTCATGGCTATTTTGGTTAAGAAAACGTTTTAGTAATGCCAAACACTAGTGGACAGGTCCATTCCATGATATCCCCTTTTTATTGTTTGACTGTATTTTGGAACATTTCCTTGGATTTTGTTTTTTTTAACTATGAAATTGAAAATACTGGGTATCATGTCCATTAAATAATATCTAAATCTTGAAGATGAAATTAGTATTACACGATATTGATTCTGTTATGCTTTTGACCTGTGAGAAATTCCACAATACCAAATATGCGAAGAAGCACAACCTAGAACACAAAACAAAATGAGAAAAACAATAAGTATTTTATTATTTAGAGATGAAAGCAATGTTCACTTGCCTCTTCGAGGGGGAAACCTCTAGAAAAGCAGAGCTTGATTACAAAATAGGACTTGATATATCTCAATGGGGAGTCTCTATCCTTTATATAGGATTCATATATACAATACCATGGGTCATTACCATGGTTCTCTCAATACCATCTATATAATACCATGGCCTGTTTGCAACTAACTGTGGTCCCTTTCTTAAATGCGAGTAAACCACTTTCAATTATTAATACAGGCTTTTTTGACTCTTTAAATAACTATAAATATAACTCGACCCTATTACATAAATAAAGCGGTTAGTGTTGGACCCTAACATGCCCTCCCCCATCAAAAGAATCCTTGTACTCAAGGCTGAAGCTGTGGAAACTATTCAAGAATAATGGCTGGTTCGCAAGTCACATCTTCTCGAGAGGTGTCTTTCCACTTGAGGAGGACTTCCTTAATCGTGCAGCCACATAGATGTTGTTCTCGTGTATTGAGAATCTATTCAAGTTGGAGCTAGAGTGAACCTTCTTCATCCAATTTAGGTAGACTGGTTTGAATTCCGCAATATCTCCCCACCACTTTCTTGAGGCATGATACATGGAACACTGGATGGATTTTTGAAGTTGGTGGTAAGGCCAACTCGTAGGCTACTACTCCAATGCACTGAAGTATTTTATCATGTCGTAGAATTTTGGAGCTATTTTTTGGCAACCCTTTTCTTTTAGTGATGTTTTCTTATATGGTTGCAGACACAGGAATACCTGATCGCCTTCTTGAAATGGGTGCTTTGAACGATGTTGGTCTCCCTTTTGCTTCATTCCATTTTGAGCTTGATGGAGATTATCTTTGAGACGGGCTAGCATGGCTACATAATTCTATAAGAGTTGATCCACTACTTTCACCTTAGAGCATCCAGGGATATAAGAAATAGGTGGTGGGAGTTGGATATACACTACTTCATATGAAGTAATCTTTGTGGCTTCATGATAGTTAGTATTATACCACCATTTAGCTAAAGGTAGCCAATGTACCCATTAACGTTGATTTTTTGAAGTGAAACACCTGAGGTATGTCTCCAAACATTTATTGACTGCTTCAGTTTGACCATCAGTTTGGGGATGATAGGAAGTAATTAGCTGGATTTGGGTGCCTTGTAGCTTGGAAATTTCTTGCCAAAAGTTACTGGTGAAAGTCGAGTCATTATCAGACAATGGAAGTGGGCATGCCGTGTAGTTTAAAGATCTGGTCCATGAAATCTTGAGAGACCAAAGTGGGGGTAATTGGGTGGGGTAGAGCACAAAAATGAGAATATTTAGAAATATTGTCCACAACCACCATGATGACTAATTTGTTGCCTGACTTCGGGAGACTTGTAATGAAATCCATAGAAACATCCATCCAGATGGAGGTAGGGATTGGCAATGGTTGTGTGGTTAATGGTAACTTGACTGTTTCTCCTTTGTGGCATTGACACACATCACATTCAGCTACAAAAGTAAGAATGTCAGTTTTCATGCATGTCCAAAAGAAAGAATGACAAGTACGAGCATAAGTCTTCTAAAAGCCTACATGGCCTGCAGTGGGAGATGAGTGTAACTCTGCGAAGATGCACTTTTCGAGGTTGGATGTCAGTGATATAACTACTATATCCTTGTAGCAAAGACTATCATCCTTCCAAGAATAGCCAACAGAGGAATTAGGATCTGCTCTGAATTTATTAATGAGTTGGGAGAGAGAGGGGTGTGAAAACCATTCCTTGTGGGCTTCTTCAATCCAATCTAGTATGGGAAGAGAGATTAATAGTAGGGTGATTTCATCCTCAAATTGGCATGATAAAGTATCCACTACTACATTGTCATGCCATTTTTTGTAAATTATCTCATAATCATATCCCAACATTTTGGCTAGCCAATTATTTTGTTGGAGCGAGGATAAACATTGCTCCAAAAAAATATTGAGGCTTTGATGGTTTGTGGATTTGGAAATGCCACCCCAATAAGTATGGTTGTCGGGTATCTACTGCATGTAAGATGGCCATCATATCCTTCTCATAGGTAGAGTGTCCCAGATGTTTCCCACTCAGTTGTTGGCTAGTGAAAGCCAAGGGTCAACCTTCTTGCATTAAAACAACACCAATAACAATACCTAAAGCATCACATTCAATCACAAAATATTTGGTAAAGTTGGGCAGTGCCAATATGAGAGTGGCACACATGGCCTATTTGAGAGACATAAACTCCTGTTGTGTGGCATTAGTCCAAAGGAATGAATTTTTCTTGAGAAGGTTAATGAGGGGTCTAGGAATGCATCCATAATTGTGGGAAAATTTGTGATAGTAGCTGGTGAAACCAAAGAAACCCTCAAACTCTTCAAGGTTTTTAGTTGGGGACAGTCTTGCATTGCCTATATATTTTTGGGATCTACCTGCACACCTTCATGACCCACAATGTGTCTTGAATATGCAACTTCTTCCATGCCAAAAGAGCACTTGGACAATTTGAAAAATAATTTGTGAGTCTAGAGCAATTGCAAGAGCAGGTCTCCATGTTTGTTAGGCACCTATATTACTAGTGTAACCCCTTATTGTTATTAGTACAACCCCTTTATTATATTGTTGTACCCATGTAGTCCCACATTGTTATTATTGTGCCCCATAGAAGCCCATTATTGTTATTATTGTGCCCTTACATTATTATTGTTATGTCGGCTCTGATTATATTATGACCCCTTAGACTCCTATATATGGAAAGGAGGTCTTGTCATTTGTATCATCCAAGAATTGTTCATTTGTGTAATGTAAAGGAGGTTTCCCCCTTGAAGAGGCTGAATTCTAAGGCATTCATCTATATTTTCTATCTTTTTGTGTGCTGGTTTCATAACATTTGGTATCAGAGCTTTGGATTCTAGGGTTTCGCTGCTCCAAACAGGTCATCGTGGAATTTGTGTTATACATTTTTTTATGTGACATTTCAGAAGCTAAAAAAAAAACCCATTTGGTCCAAAATAGCTCTGAACTTCGGGTCCAAATTTCAGAGCTTTTCTCGCTATATTTGTGGAGATATGATCTAAGGAATTTGGCATTTTTTGCAGATTCCTGAATAACATTCCGAACAAGTGACCTGAGGAAAATAGTCATAACTATCTCTCTGAGAATTAGATTGAAATTTCATAAGAAGTTGTAGAAAGAGCACGAATGGTAGTGTTCTGTGTATATTTTAGATCCGAAGGGAAAAATAGTGATATGTGGCAGTTCATACAAGTTCGCTCTTATGAAAAGGTATATAATCAAGTCATCTTGGAAGATTGTGCATAACGCTTTCTTGGAGAATCCAATTTCGATCATACTAGTGACAATGGAAAAAGGACACAGAGGGCTACTGTGGGTCACAATTTTAGAACTGGAAGATTCGAAATTACAGAGTTACAATCGTTTCAAGATCGAGCTCCTAAAATCAAGAAAAGATGATATGAGGAAGTTTGATGGCAAGGATCCGGTAAATTGGATACTAGAGATGAAGCAATATTTTTATCTACATGAGGTGCAACTATTATAAAAGGTACATATTGTATCTTCACATTTAGAACTAGATCAATTTTTATGGTATAAAGGGCTTTGTTCTCGTAAAAAAGTTGTTACGTGGTCAATTTTCACGGAGGAAATAATAGCACATTATGATGATACAAAGAGCAACACCACAACAATTGGAAGAAAAAAGAGCAAAAGGGCCTTGTAACAAAGTGGAAAGAAAAATTATGTCAAGAAGGAAGTCTACCCCTCACAACTATAAAGATGGAAGTGTTGTTTCTTCTAGCCTTCCACAACCTACAAGGGTTACACCACAACAATTGGAAGAAAAAAGAGAAAAATGGCTTTGTTACAATTGTGATAACAAATACATTAAAGGTCATAAGTGTGTTGAGAAGAAATTATTTTACATTGATTGTAGAGAGGAGGAAGAAAAGGATCAAGAAATGTCAAAAAATAGGAAATAACACTAGAACCAACCGGAGAGAAAGAATGAAATGAATTCCAAAACCAATACTGTAAAGCATTGGAAAGAATTACTACTCCTTCAAACTAAGATAAGAGGACATTCAAGAAGAAAAAGGTTTCAGAAGTGAAAGACCACATCAAGAAGAAGAAAATGAATCCAACCAATCTTTGTAAATCATTGGCCAAAAATTACCACTCCTCAACTATCAAGATAGAAGGAAATATCAAGAAGAAAAATGTTCAAGAAGTGAAAGATCACATAGAGCATCAAGAAATGAATCCAACCATATCTTGTAATGCACTGGAAGAAATTACCACTCCTCAAACTCTCAAGATAGAAGGACATATCAAGAAGAAAAATATCCAAGCAGTGAAAGATCACATCGAGCATCAACAACAAGATGTCCAACTTATAAAGGATAATGCCACTTTGGTGTAGAATCAAATGAAACAACAAGCAGATCAACATCGTAGTGAAAAAAGTTTTAATGTAGGTGATTGGGTATTTTTACGGCTACCTCTCAAGAAAGCTATTTATGAGAAGGAAATGTTGACAATACTACATGCACTTAAGAAATGGCGACCTTACCCAATGGGAAGACACTTCAAGGTAAAAATGGATCATGATAGTCTTAAATTCTTTTTAGAACAAATATTATCTTTAGAAGAACAAAAAAAATGGGTCACAAATATGTTGGGTTATGACATTGACATCATCTACAGAAAAGGGAAGCAACATTTTGTTGCATGTGCACTCTCAAGAACGGATGAGGATGTGGAAGCATTGTTTTGTGCTATTTCTATTATCCAACAAGATTGGATAAACAAAGCAAGGGATGAATGGAAGAAGGACGAGGAAGTGTGGCCACGCATTCAAAAGTTACAAAAGATCCCAATTCAAACAATACTGCTAGAACTTGAAGAGGAAGGAAAAATCATATTGGAACCTGGAGTAGTCACAGAAAGAAGAACCCGACAGCTACAAAATCGATCAACTTCAGAGTATCTCATCAAGTGCAAGAACTTACCCACTGAATATTCCACATTGGAGGACAAGAATTTTATATAGAAGCATCAAGAACTACTAAAGCATTGAGGACAGCACTTTTTGAAGGTGAAGGGCATGTTAGGCACCTATATTACTAGTGTAACCCCTTATTGTTATTAGTACAAGCCCCTTACTATATTGTTGTACCCATGTAGTCCCCATATTGTTATTATTGTGCCCCATA